>JADDOH010015741.1:0-30137 GCA_016648135.1 Agrypnia vestita | reverse complement strand
CTTACATATGAAATTGGAGTTTTGCCGTACTGGCAAATTTGATCTCAAATATCTTCTCTTTGGTTAGGAATTCCAAATCCAAATTTATACAGCTATTTACTCCTGTATTTGGGTTTTGAAAATTATAATTCATTTGTTTTTTCCTCAATTGTTTTTTTCTTTGCGTCACTCAGTTTACAAAATGAAAAACTTGAAATATCGCGTTATTTACGAGTACGAGTTCCACCGTGGCACCAGTGCTGCAGAACGGCTCGAAGGATTAATGATGTGTATGGCGACGGTGCCGCAAAAGAAAACACAGTGCGTTTTTGGTTCCAACGTTTTCGTTCTGGAAATTTCGACCTGCAGAACAAGCCCCGTGGACGGCCGGAGACCAAAGTTGATAATGAAGAATTGAAGGCTATTGTGGAAGCGGATCCATCGCAAACCACATCCGAGTTAGCTGCAGGCTGCGGTGTTAGTGATAAAACTGTTTTAATCCACTTGAAGCAAATTGGTAAGGTGAAAAAGCTTGAAAAGTGGGTACCTCACGAATTGAGTGAAGCAAATCAAATCCAACAAACACGCGAGTACTTGTGAGCGTTTGGTGGACTAGTGCTGGTGTCGTTCACTACAGCTTTCTTAAATCTGCCAGACGATTACGGCAGATGTCTATTGTCAGCAACTGCAAACCATGATGGAAAATCTAGCTGCTAAACAACCGAGGCTGGTTAATCGCTCTAGGCCACTGCTGCTTCATGATAACGCTAGACCACACACTGCACAACAGACGGCTACCAAATTAGAGGAGCTTCAATTGGAATGTCTAAGACATCCACCGTACTCTCCGGACCTTGCCCCAACAGATTACCATTTTTTTCGAAATTTGGATAACTTCTTGCAAAGGAAAAAATTCAACTCCGATGGGACAGTCCAAACCGCCTTCAAAGATTTTATTGATTCCCTTCCGAATGGTTTTTTTAGTAAAGGGATCGATGAACTACCTATGAGATGGCAAAAGTGCATAGATAGCAATGGTACATACTTTGATTAAATAAATATATTATAATAAAAAAAAATCGACTTTATGTTCCTCCCATACTAAACGTCAATTTCATATGTAAGGACCTAATATTATAATAAATTAAAAAAAAAAATGGTTACTAAGGCTAATTATTAAGCGAAAGAATATATTTTTTTAACAAAACCATCCTCGATAGAGAAATCGTGTTTGAATTGGGGATATTGCGGGATATAATGCTCTTTTAATTTAACATATTTTAAAGATAAAATACTATGATAAGCTAGACCCACATCTTGGTTCATATTTGAAGACCCCATGGCAAGAAGTTGTTAACTAACATTATTGTCAAAAATGAGTTAATAATACGTCTAAACTATATATTGTGCGCTCTTTCCATTGGAAATAAGTTCAGAACTTAAAAATAATTGGAACATGTTAGAATCATAGGGATGTTAACTACACTTTTTCATAAAAATCAAATCAGTTACTAATGGAAAGAACATGTTATCTTCAATAATAACATGTTCATGCCATCATTCTGAAATTAACACGCCTTTTAATTTGATTGGAATATTTATGGTTAATATAAATTTTACTCTGTCATATGCTTGTTTTTATTTGAAGACTATTACAATACGTACTTATATATTATTTTTCAATAATTTTAAATGGTATATACCATGTTTTGTATAATTAATTAACATTCCAGGTATTTTGTCATTTTTGGATAATGGATGGTAAAGACGGATAGCGTTTGAAGGGTTGTTTGATGTTCGCGTTTTACCAATTTTAAAAAGGTGTTATTCTAATAAAAATAAGTTCCAGATGCGAAAAAGTGGTTGTTAACTACATTTTTTTAGGGAAAAGAAGTATATTTTTATTTTTTGTGCATAAATGCATTTTTTTTACTTTGTAAATACTTTTTTGACATATTAGTGACATAAATCAATAAAAATTAATCTTGAATTAGCAATAAAACATATTTTTCAAAGGCGAAACGCAAAGTCTAATTATCTCAAAATGACTTGAATGTTAGTTAACAACTTCTTGCCATGGGGTCTTCATTTGTCTGCAGGTATATCATACAGCCGAATACATTTTATGAAAAACTTAACTCACAATTCATAAATATATTTTACGTAAATTTATATAAATATTACAGCAGTTTGGCGGCGCAGGGGGTCTGAGTAGAAAATTTGTGTCGGCACGTGACGTGTATTGTGTGAGTGGCGCATGTGTATGGTAATTCAGCAGAGGCAGGATAAATAGATGGGTACGGGGCGTATATAATTCTCACGATTAACTGGTGATTCATTGGCACAAATTTCGATGGCTGCGGCAATTTGCCGCTTCGAGCCCCTGATTGGTGGATGGCGGATTGACACGTGCGGCTAGGATCGTGGTGGCTTTGGACCACCAAAATCTTAAAAAGTATCTTATAACAGTAACATAATAAAAAGTTTGTATACAAGAATCAAAAAGGTTTCGTACTATCCTAGATTGTATTGTTGTATTATTGATTCTAGATTATAAGAATGACGCACATAGCACAATCTATTTTTTATTGCGTCTTCCAAATTAAGAGTGAGCGTATTATTTCGTATGGTACAACGTAAAATATTATTTTTGCTTGGGAACAATAATTGCTTAGGTAAGTTCTACACTTTTCTTTTTCACTAATTTATAGAAAGTTGACGAAAGAGTTTTCCTTTACCATCTAGCTCCTTCAGTGTACTGAAAAATGTCGCGATGTATGCAATTGATGAGGTGGAGCAAGACCCAGACAGGAAAATCAGGAATAAAATACTATCATGTGAGTTTATAATTATTTCGATATGATAGTTACTTAAGGAGCGCGTCAGTGCCGTGGTCGAGGAGAGAATGGCGAAGGGCAACGGTGTCAAATGTGCACTCGCTCTTACTCTTGTCGGGTCTGTTCATAAGGTCACGATTTGTCGACGTAGAAAATTAATACCTGCATTGTTCTGTGGTGCACCTGCAGTCTCATGAGTCAGACACCGGAGCACATCCTTAAGGTACGCAAGCACATGAGAGATGCGAGAGAGGAAATGTTAGAAGGTTTGGAAGGGGTGAGGTCTCCCTTGGAACAATGACCTCATCAGGGATGGAAGGAACCTCGAACTTTCAGTGAGTTTGCTGTGGTGTGGACGTCGCGCTGGAAGCTACTTCGTGGATAGTTTTCTGTTGAATGTGGTACCGAGGTGTCAGAGATGAACTGATCTTATTATTGTACCATTGTTTTCCTTTTCTCACTATCTTCGTCTTCCCTTCCTAATTCCGTAGATTATGGCACTTTCTTTTACGTAACCTTATATAAACATGTAATACATTTTAAAATAAACTGACGCTTTGAAGGGAGATCTACAGTCAGTGAACCTTTGTGTCCTTTCGTGCCCTTTAGGACCCATGGAGTAGCTTTCGCTCATAAAAGATCCCGGGAATGTGGTGGGTGTACATTCACTGTTCTGTTTTTCTGTTCAATGGGTTAAGTAAGGAATTATTCAGGTCACATTAAATAAACATAATACGTACCTACGAGTACATACATATTTTATTTTACAAAAAATTTCCCAGTATCTATCTATTTAACCTATTATTTTTTTTAAACGTCCAGGTCTTATTTACCTATATATTTTATTTTGTCAAAAATCACCCAGGCACAATTTTTTTAATAAGTACCTATTAACATACATTTTGTAATAAAAAATTACCGGTACTTGCATATTTTAAACGAAATATTTTTTTTTATGTACGTATTTTTTATTTATTTATAAAATGGCCTGTTCTTTAAGAACCTCCTTGTGTGATTTTGTGCCTTTGTGCATTTAATTTTTTTTTAATGTAGATATGAACGGCTGCGTCTAAAATTGTAGTTGCACGTGTAGATTGCGTGCTAATTGCACATTGGTTGAAATATAAATGTAAAAATAACATAATGCATAAAACTTGTATACACTTCATGCCAAAATGAAAAACACAACATATTTTTTCGTTTTTAAAATAGTCGGTATAGGAATCACTGTAAAAATGCGGTTGTAATAATTTGCGCGCAAACAAATTTGGTGGCAGGGCGTGACCTAATCCAGAAAACTTCCTTATCTAATCGTCTTCCGGCAGATGCGCGTATCCGAAATGTCAGCCGCATTCATACAACCATCGTGCTTTACCTACTGAAATATTTTTATTGTCAAGGAAAAACGCATCCTTGGTGTTAGATATTTATAAAATATCTCGTCAATATATTGTTAACGTGCTTCCTACATTTGCATCATAAAAGTTATGTTAAAGCAATTTAAAAAGTTTTCATACATTTTCTTCGAATGCATTGCTTCAAATGTAACAAAGAAAATGTTTCTTCAATTTCAAATAGAATTTCAATGGAAAAATTGTAGGTAGTAATTTTACAATGAGAATTGTATGGCATTTCGTCTGATACAAATTTAAATGCACAGGGTGACTCAATATAATTGGAATTTTTAGTGCATTGTTTTTCAGGCTACATTAATTTTGTTGCTATGCCCGTAGGAACAGATACCGTTATGCTGAATAATACACTTTGTATATTGATCTGTTCCATATCTCTGAAGGGATCTTCCAAAGTAGGATTCACCCACATATTTGATAAGAATTCTTTATTATTATGTATATTTATTAAATGTAATAATATGTACAAAGTTTGTAATGTATATATTATTTATCAAAAAAAAAGATTTTAAATTAAATTGTAAAACATTGTAACGAGATGATAGAATCCGGTGGAACTGTAATATATCAAATACTGCATTCAACAAGCTGGAATCGTTAGAAAATTTCGGGAAATCCTTAGAAATGTAAAGAATGTTCTCAAAGCATCGCAAAACCAACATGTTTGGTATGAAAGGGCTAGCGCACACCTGGCAGAGCGAGACATGTTTGACAAGTGTGATATTAGCTGCGTTTAAAACTAGCAAAGCGGTGTGACCAACGTATGATTAATCGAGTGATAGATATCGCATTCACATAATACTAGACAAGCATTACGAAACCTTGACGAAATACCAAAAACTAAGACAACACACGGACAGAAAAATTACTCATACATAGGGCCTAAAATATTTAACATATTTAAAACAGACTTCCCGGAAATCAGAATATACTCAATTAATAAAATAAAAGCTTTAGCAAACAACTGGCTTACCTCCAAAGGTAGAACAGCAACTGAAAATTTACTTACTGTAATTGCGTAATAATGTCTTTAAATAAAAATATATACCTATATAAATTAATTAATTAATTAAGGAAAATAAAAAAATAATCTTAAACAAAACTTTAACCCTTTTTACATTAAACAATTATTCTACACATATTTACACTTGGACTTATGACTAACTCAACTTTCACTAACATTCCACTTGATACTCTATAGATACATAATAACTACCTTATGAAAATAAATACTACTGACGAACTCGAAAAAATATTATAATTGTGTGCTATAACGCCACTCTGAGACAGGCGTAGCCTAGTAGAGTGGCATAATCCACAAATTAAACAAAACAAAAAAATGTGTAAATTATCTTATGTTTTATCTTATGTTCTATTGTTAAATTAGTATTAAGTATCTTATTTGTAAACAAGGATTTTTAAATAAATAAATAAATAAAAATAAATATCGGGCGAGTACATATCAACAAGCGAGATTACCTGCGTTCGAAAATTGAATAATATATTCTAGAAAGTGATTGAAGCGATAGAAAAAGCGTTAATTAGTGTGAATTAAAAAGCAGTGAAATAATAATTAGCTTGTTGGTCTTGTGGTTAGGACTCTCGCCTCGTGATCCAAAGGTCGCGGGAACGGATCTCACTCCAGACCAGTAAGTCATTCCTATTTTAATAGCACAAGCGTTTAGCTTAGTTTTAAAATAGTAAGAATACTGATGTGACACGTATTCCGTGTTCACATCTCTATTAAAAAAAGTGTGTTAAATATTAATGTATATTATAGATATCTCACAGAGACGAAACTGAATTTATTATGGGAAAGTAGGTATAGAAGTCATTTGGGTGTACATAGAACTTATGACCTATCTTTATGGTTGGCTTAAGTGATCACTTTACACAATTGTAACATTCGCCATTTCCACCCATGATAGAATATACCATGCTTATTCATTTTTTGGAAGTTGTATATATGTTCAAACTGCGTGGAAAGCTTTCACATATGAGTTGTAAGCGCCTTTCCATGCGGCCTGTACAAAGCCATTTTCATTCCCCTAAATCCCCACAGATGTCGCTAATGAGAAAATCTACATTGATTTTTTAGGGAATTTTGAGAGCAATATACTTTATTGTGTAATGAAATTCATCCGAATACTTGCATTACACTAGGATACGCCAGGAAATATTATTTCCAATTTTTTGTTAAATTCCTTTTTACTAGTATTTACAATTCAGAATATTTTGAGTTTGTTCAAATCTTTCAGAACAGTGCTGGATTTATAATGTCTCTGTGACATAAATCCAGCACTGTTCTGAAAGATTTGAACAAACTCAAAATATTCTGTGTTAAATATTCTTAAAACATTAGGTTACTTAAGAACTTAAGGTACTCCTATTTAGTTAATGTCGAGTGATTTTTATGATTTCAATAAAAACTTTGATTAAATTTAGGTGTTTTAATTGCCTCCCACAGCCATGTCTCGTAAAAATATGATTTTAAAATAAATACCAATCCCTTTTTGTTAATGCTATTCATTTGGCTATTATGAATGCTCGTAACCTGCATTGCATATATTTGAAAACAGATGTCATTCGTTGATGCAGAGAATATCATTTGCTCGTATTCAAAGAAGTACTTTAAGGCTTTTGCATGAACCCAAAAGCATTTGTTAAGATTTCTTGAAAGCAACAAATTCCTGAATAGATCCCGCTGTATCTGCATATGAATGCTGCACAATGCACGCCCCGAGAGATCGCATTCAGACGGTGCAGCACAGCATCCCTGTGCTGGTTTGCATATCTCTCGGGGGAGGAACAGCTAGCCTGTTTGGGGGTCGTCGACAAATTATAATTACGTCGGAAGACACTTGCCATCTGTAGCTGCGTGTATTTCATCATCACTATATTGTTTGACGAATTCAATGGTGGTGGATGTATTTGTTTCATGATTGTGTGTATTCCTGGTGCTTCTAGGTAGATAAGTAGGTATTTGAAATACACTCATTTATTACTACTCCCTTTATTATTATTAACTGTATTATTATTATTATTATTATTATTATTAACTCGTGGCGTCTGCCTGCTTGCTTGCCGTCGAAAAAACTTTCGATCGATTTTTAACCCTTTTCCCGTGATCCAATCGAGCTGAAACTTTGTAAGCAGACTCTTGGCGACGATCAAGAAGATCTGTCAAATTTTCGTTAAAAAATAATAATAATTGTAGTATAATTTTGGATTTTTCTAATTTTTAATGGTTTTTTCATACAAGTTGTATGGAGATTGCGACGCATATGAAAATGAGAAAGGGAATATTGTAAAAACTTAGTTTTTATGGGTTACTTTTTTATTTCTTCATCAAATTTTATGAAAAATTATGTTCAGAATAATCGCAGTTTCACAATAGACAACATTATAATTTCATTATAAAATATAAGGGTACTAATATTTTTTTAGTAACATGTATTTGTATATGAAAGAAACTATTTTAGATCATATGTGGGCTATTAAAGCAAAGGCAGCAATATCCAAAAAACTTTAAAAAATATCTTCTTAGGTTTTCACGGCCGTATAAAATCTTCTTTGTACACTTTTCTGGGATATTCTGCCGCGTATATGTGACCTCTCTGGCCAACGTTTCGGATCCCATCGCACGGTCCATCATCAGGGCTGATCTAAATGGGATCTGGAACGTTCGCTAGAGAGGTCACATTTACACGGCAGAATATCCCAGAAAACTATACACAGAAGATTGAAAAAATATTTTGAATGCTGTCACCGAGGATAACTAATTTAAAACGTACTGAATTCTAGATTTTATGAAGGTATCTTATCTCCTATCTATAAATATATAGGTTACGTTACCTATAAAATTTCAAATTCAAAACATTATAAATAACTTCTTCTTCAGCACAAAACAGCAAAATAATTTTGTGGTAACATTATTAATATAATTAATAATTAAGTTATTCTAGATGAATGCATTCAAATTATATCCCCTACATTATATTACATTACATTATCCTACATTACAACTATCAAAATTCGGTTAATGTGTGGATGTTCTAACGGTAATGTTGCTTATGTGAAGTGGTTGTTTAAGGCAGCTCTTATTTTTTTATATTTTTTTTATTTTTTTTTTATTAATTACACGGCTTAATAGCCTTTTACAACAGGTTTATACATAATTAAAATACAACAAACGATTAAATGTAAAAGAAAAATAAAGGGTATAAATGTAAAAAAGTATATATACATAGCTTATGAGGTTAGACATATATGTAAAAAAAGTATATATGCAAAAAAGTGTAAAATAGCAGGTTTATACATAATTAAAATACAACAAACGATTAAATGTAAAAGAAAAATAAAGGGTATAAATGTAAAAAAGTATATATACATGGTTTAAACATAATGAGGTTAGACATATATGTAAAAAAAGTATATATGCAAAAAAGTGTAAAGTTATAGGTAATAAGTCCTGGATCAGCCTATATAAACTTCTATAATTTATATTTATTAATAAAACTGATTTCAGATATGCTAATCTGCGTCGAAACATCCATAAAAATCTACAAAACAAGAAAAAAATTATTAATTTCATCACCTTTTCTAACACCTCACTACTACTGTCTATAATCCCATTCGCAACTGACAGAACATCTCCATCTTCCATACTCCGCATCTATACCCTAATAGTTTGATAGCATACTATTTTAAAGTTTAGTTATTAATTACACTTGATTATAAGAGGGACTGCCCCCCTCTAAATTAAAATATTAACGTAATTAAACATGTATGTAGTACAAAGATTAGATAAGTGTAAAATAATAAAAATAATAATCTCACGGGACGTGGCTTTGGGAGATAAATGAAAATACTGGTAATTAAGTTTAATTTATTACGAAAGAAAGTCACTGGACACGAGTTGAATTGTAGTACCGTTCTTAATTTTATAGTCGCCAAATGTCTCCCGAATATTTCACACACTTATTATTGTTCCTAAAGTCACAGTAAAAAATGCTATTCTTATTGCATTGATCACGTTCTAGTTCAATGTTCGTACGCAGAAACTTCATCACCGTCACGAATCAATGATCACACTGTCTGTAACGCTGAGATGTCGCACTTATCACTTTCACGAAAGAATTGTGTGACTCTTGGTTTGATGCCTTTTATAGATAAATTCCTTCGAGAGATTTATTCTAGAGCATTCTAGACGATTCAAATGTACTGTTTTAGTACGTAATGGAATGCATTAGAATGTTGACTACGACCCTGCTTTAGTTGACGCTGTTGTATTTTTGTCAGTATTCAATAGGTTCACCGCCTCCTTGCAATAATAATAATAATAATGTCGATTGTGGTAGAAAATTATGAAAGTAATATCAGGGGTTGTAAATGAATGTTAGAACAGGTGAATGAAATACGTACTGAAAAAGGTATCGAAAGGAAGGTGACCGCAGGGAATAAGGAACGCAGTAATTGCTAGGGGAAACCTGTCACCCGAAGCAATATTAATGACGCACGTTTGTGTTTCGATATGGAGGCGTTTTGTACAAAGGGAAATATGGAACTGCCAATATAATTGTGAAAACAAATTGAATGGGGTGGAAATGAGATCGCTCAAGCGTACATGTGAAAATTTTCGTTTATCAATAATTGCCAGTTGATTGAACGTTAGAGTCTTTTATTTCCGAATCCCTCTACGTATAATTGTTTATTATTTTTATATTTTAATGCAGTTTCATAAAGAAAAAATGATTTTTTGATTGGTTAAAAACTAAAACAACCAAAATATATAGACATGAACTAACGGAAAATTCTTGATACATGGGCTGGTTACACAGCTGGTTCCAATACGTTTGACTATTTTTTAATTAAATTTAAAATAAATTTAATTTTAATGAATACTATTATTAAGTTCTCTAGGTTCAGTGTTATTTCAAATGCTGTTTCGGCTGATCAAGCCATTACCAAACAGTCTATACAAACAAACAAAACTATGTCAAACAGTCTAACTATTTAATAATGGCCTTTCAAGCCGAAACATTTAAAATAACACTTTACCTGCAAAACTTTACAATATTTATCAAAATTTAATTTGTTTTAAATTTCATTAAAAATAAACATGGAGTTCTACAAACTAAACACAAAAACCATAAATAAATACGTTGGAAGTGTTTTAAAAAATTATCAAGAGCTTTTAAATTTTCAAACAATTGTGAAGCATTATGTCGTAGTAAATATATCGCATTTTATTGCAAAAATACGTTTTCACTTAATGTGAATAGGTTTGAAACGAGATTCTAAATAATTTAAAGAAAGAATGTCTATTATAAAAAATAAGTTTTGCTTACTTGGAGATTTAATTATGCACGAATAAACACATTAACTATCTTATAAATGTTTATTAAATATATTTGAGGGTTGACATCTTTCCCCAGTGTCCCAATCCCCTCGCCTGAGGAAGGGGTTGAATTCATTTCTGTACAATTATATTCTGTGATTCAAATACTTTGTGACGAATTCTAAATGGCTCAAATAGCTGACCAATATTGAATCAGCATTAATTGAAATTAGGTAAGGGTTTGACATCAAAATGTTGTGAAAAGATTTTTGAAAAATCCCATTGATTGGGAATAGAATAAAATAGAATAGAAGAAATCCCAAATCAGGAAGAGGGATAAATTAAAATAATGTTTGTGACGTAAAAATATTGCTCTGTAAATATTTACAAATGTTTCTGAAATTATATGCATTTGTGTATAAGTACGTATGCGCTAAATAAACTGTTTTTTAAATTAAATTTATTATTTTGTATAATACTAGTTTACCCGCGCATAGATTTTTAATAACTTTTAATTATATTTTATTAATTTGTGTATTAACCTTAACATAAAGATACACATATGTCATCGCGGACTTTTTTATAGAACTTTTTAAATTCTAAACTTTTTTTATAGAAAGGTTTTAAGTATCTTTTACCGTTAAGGCAGCGTTCGTAAAAAAAAATCAGTCTACCATTTTTCGTCGTCTTTTAGGTACTCCGCTCGCTCATTTCGCTTTATTCATCGCTTCGATTATCACACAACTGGCCCCGCTGGCCGTCGTATCACGGCCGACTTTGCACCGAACGAACTGTCAAAACATGTCACTCCTCGTGGCCTCAGCGTGGTTCCGTATTTATATTCAAATGCTGGTATTTTCGAACTTTCTAGATTATACTTGCGTTTAGGAGAAGGTTCTCAACGCTTCTAGATTTTTGTATTTCTAAGGTTGTATACTTTTCTAGGACTTCAAAAGTGTTCTTCCGAAGCGATGGAGTAATATATGAAGACATCGAGGATGTGTGGAGACTGCCCCAAAGACATGAGAATAAGCCGCCGCCACTGATCAACAAGAAATAGATGGATCGCTCAGCGTAAAAAGGTACTAACCAACGATAATATAAGTTTAGATGGAAAGAAGAGTCTTCGGAAGAATCAAACGGAAGGAGAAAACAACAAAGCCATACAAATAAAAAATGAAGAAGATATAAGAAAATACCAAGAAGTAAATTAAATGTGAAATAATTTCAGTTATAAAAAAGATGGTGGCACAATTTTTTATTTTTTATAAAAAAAATATCTTATTATTTATAAATATTTTTTTCTTAAAAGTATAATTCTGTTCTCAAAAATACTAAAAAAGACCACATCGAATTGTTAAAAGTTTTTATATAATACTTTAAGAGTATCTATATTATCTTCTTCTTAAAATAAGGCAATCCAACCTCAAAGAGCGATTTGTGCCATTTTGCAAGTTATAAATGAGGTAATGATAAGAAAGGGAAATTAATCATATATTTGTGTTATTTGCTGACAAGAATTTTGATATTATCGCTTTCAGATTAGGCGAGTTTATTGCAAGAAGATGACAAATATTTGTTGGGAGTTGGAATTTAGCCTCAATCAGCTCTTTGTAAAAGGCATTATAGTTCCGCAATGGGCAGGCAAAAAACATGTGATCAAGGGTTTCCTCCTCCGAACCACACTCGCAGATTGGACTTTCCACTATGTTCAGTCTGAACAAATGAGCAGCTACTAGACAATGGCCAATTCTCATTCTAGATATTATGGAGAGAGTTCTTTTGGAAAGCTTTTTATTACTAAACCAGGGTTTGCTAGGAATATTAGTCTGTATACTTTTTAAACGCTTTCCCTTGTGATCACTTGTATCACTCCACAATGATATCCAGATGTCTTTAGTACGCTTTTTAATACTATTCAGCCTATCATTCATTGGGCAGAAGAAAAGCTGTGGGGGGACACCCGAAATTGTGGCATCTTTGGCTAACTTCTCCACATATTCATTTCCTTGGATTCCCTGATGTGCAGGAATCCATACGAAAGACACGTGTTTGTTATTTAGAGACAAATTAAATGAAATAACTCTGATTGAACAAATAACATCATCACATCGTTATTAATCCAAACTTTCATACCCGCACAGATCGAATCGATAGCTGATTTGCAGTCTGAAAATATAACAAATTTATCATAATTTTGAAGTAAACAGACGTCAAGGGCTTCTTTTATCGCCAAACATTTCGCAGTGAAAACCGACGAGTCTGGAGAAAGTCGGAGTTTCATATCAATTCTTAATTCGGGTATGAAAACCGCTGCACCACTACACCCTTCGGGGTCGAGTTTGGAACCATCGGTATAAATATGCAGATACTTTGACCACTTCTCAACAAGTACGTTATTAAATAAATTATTTATAAGGTTATCGCTTATCTGTGTTGATTTATCAAGTCCCTTGATTGTCTTAGCGATAGGGTCGAAATATATTGTGCTATAGGGGACGGAGTATACAGGAGGAGATTCATAGCAGGGAGCATCATGAAATTTTGTTTGAAAAAAAGAGAACCTGTTACATAAATTAGGTTCATTTTTATTTGGCTGATATCTACGTGAATTTATTAACCCAGTGAAAGCAGAAATTTTTTGGCGCAAAGGGTGGGACATAAATTTAAATCGTTTTAAGAAATACTTGTCAGCTAAATATTGTCATCTAATATGGAGAGACATCTCTACACACTCAACCTGGAGCGAATTGATTGGAGATGACTTCATGGCTCCCAATATCAATCTTAGACTTCTATATTGAATCCTATCGAGTTTTGTTCGAACATAAGCTGGGAGAGGTTCCATCAAGAAGCTGCCATAGTCCAAATGACTTCGTATAAGAGCTTGATATAAAAGTTTCATGGTTGACGGATGAGAACCCCACCAAACCCCACAAACCAATCTTAGGATATTAATATTACGTTCACATTTCGCTAATATCGAATCAATATGCGCCTTCCACGAAAGCTTTCTATCTGAAATCATGCCTAAAAATTTTGTTTGATTTGTTATTGGAATATTGCTCCCGTCGACTATGACAGACACGGGGGGAACTTTATGCTTCCTTGTAAAAACCATTATGTGCGATTTCGAAGGGGAAAGTTCCAAGCCATTATCCTTTAACCACTTGTTTAGGTATATAAGAGCTATAGTCAATCTATTAACCGCAGATTGTATATTTATGTCGGAGACATAAATTGCGAAGTCATCGGCAAAATTAAAAACATTACACAGATTTGAAATGATTCTTATTAGGTCCGCAATATACAAATTAAATAGAGAAGGACTCAGAACTGAGCCCTGAGGGAGCCCTCTATAAATCGTTCTCTTAATTTTACCATCTGAGCCATCAACGACAGCAGATCGCTCAGCAAAAATATTATGAATTAGTTGACAGAGATGAATTGGGATTTCGAGGTTTCTCATTTTTTCTAGAAGAGTCGGTAGGTGGACATTATCATAGGCTGCATTTATGTCTATGAATGCTACAACTGTAAATTGTTTATTTGCGAAAGCTGTATGGTTGTCCGTGATCAGAATACTGAGATTGTCTATACAAGATGGTGATTTACGAAATCCAAATTGGAACCTGGAGAGTAGAAAATTATGCTCCATATGCCATTCTAATCTATTCTTAATGATACGTTCCATTATTTTTAAAAAACATGATGAAAGGGCAATTGGGCGATATGATTGTCCTTGGCTAGGGTCTTTTTGAGGTTTTAGAATAGGAATGATTTTTTGGGATTTCCATTCCCGGGGGACTGTACCTGAGTTCAGACACAGGTTATACAAGCGCAATAACTTTTTTTGAAAGTCCAGTGGGGATTTTTTAAGGAAAGAGTAGGATAGTCCATCGATTCCAGGAGCGAAATCTGATACTGACTTTAAAGTGATCACCAACTCTTCCATAGAAAAGGGTGAATCAAGCCATGAAGAAGGCACGTAATTCAATGAAGGAAACGGAGACATTATTTCACCGACAAAAGGGATATAAGAAGGAGCTATTTTATTTACAAATTCTTCTAACCACGAAAAGTTTAGAGGAGTTTGTTTAGGAGCGCACAAAGATGCACGAAACCTTTTTATCATGTTCCATGTATAGGACGGCGGATGATCGGGGGACAGGGAAGAGCAAAATTTGTACCATCCATCACGTTTCTTTCTCTTCAATAGTCTCTTGACCTTAGCTTGGATATTTTTTGCACTAAGGAAATTGTCCAGACTCATATCTCCTCTATATTTACGCATTGCTTCCTTTCTTAATTTAATTGCTTGTGAACATTCCTCATCCCACCAAGGATTACTATAAGATCTCTTCAGGCGAGCTTGAGCTTTTGGGATTGATGCATTGGCTGCAGACAATATAACGTCCGATATTTCAGAAAATAATGTTTGTGGTTCGGACAAAATTTCTAGGTTGAGGTTATTTTCAAGATTTTTTTCAATATTTTCTTTTTCAATTTTGGCCAATTGGCTTTTTTCAAATTAAATATTTAGTTATTTTAGGGATAGATTTCACTGGATTAAATGGTATAGATAGTATGATTGGAAAATGGTCACTGGAATGAGGGTCGCATAATATTGACCAGTTAGTAGAACTGGATATGTTTGCTGTGCATATTGATAAATCAACTGCACTAGGTTTCTGCGAAGGAACATTTATTCTAGTCGGAGACCCATCATTTAGTAAGCAGAGGTTATTATCATCCATAAAGGAGTTAATTTGATTGCCAGATCTATCAGAAAAGCTACTTCCTCATGTAGGGGAATGAGCATTGAAATCTCCAAGAATGAAGTACGTACGAGGCAAGAGTGAAATAATCGAGGACCACAAATTAGGGGTTAAGGAAGTTTGAGGAGGAATATACACTGAGACAAAACCAATTCCGTTAATATTAGGTCCTTACATATGAAATTAGCGTTTTGTCGTTCTGGCAAATTTGATCTCAAATATCTTCTCTTTGGTTAGGAATTCCAAATCCAAATTTATACAGCTATTTACTGTATGTATTTGTGTTTTATTTTAATTTTATTTATTTTTATTTTTTAATTTAAAGACTATCGACAGGTCAGAATGACCCTAATGGATAGTCATTTAGGACAAGGTGATTAGTACAGTTACAGTTTATGATGATACATTGAAATAAAACATTAATACATTATACAATATAAGTATACTACAGTGAGTGATTATAAAATGAACGAAGTTCACATTCTCCGCACGACATAATAGGCATGTAGGCTCCCAGGTCAACTAAGTCTGAAAATGTGTACCCGCGCTTTGTGGCTATAAAATTTTTGTTTAGGTTGATTTCCGAAGAGTCCGTCGTACATGCTCAAACTATTTTCGGTCAGGAGCGATATAATTTCTCTCTTAAACTGAGGTTGTGTCATGTGAAATATGTCAATATTGGGGTTACATGACGTTACCTCGTTGTACTGATTTAGCATTCTAGGTAGAGGAGAGAAATAACCTATGTTGGTGTTGTAGACCTTTGTGTGGAATAGTGTTTGGGATCTCAGAGATCGGGCAGGTATATTAATATCTATTTGCGAGAGTATTGAGGGCGAGTCTAGTTTGTTGTTTACTATTTTGTGGAGTGTCATAAGGTCTGTGATTTTTCTTCTTTTTTCTAATGAGATTATATGGAAATTTTCGAGTCTTTTGTCGTATGTATCGAGCAATTCATTTAGGCCTTGTCTGTATGTCAGTGATTTAAGGAATTTTTTATGGATTTTTTCGACTCCGTAGTTGTGAATTTCGTAGTTGGGTGACCAAATTGTTGATGAGAACTCCAGTAGACTTCTGATGAGGGATTTATAGAAAGCAATTGGTGCAGCTGTGTCGTGGAATTCTTTCGTTGCTCTGAGGATGAAACCAAGAGTTTTGGACGTTCGCCTAGAGATATCGTCTATGTGGTGGTTGAATTTGAGGGAGTTATCAAAGGTTATTCCCAGGTCTTTAATAGTTGTTAATGGATTAAGCGTGGTTTGGTTGATACTGTATTCAAATTGTATGGTTTTGCGTTTTTTGGTGAAGGATATTGAGTTTTTGAAAATTATAATTCATTTGTTTTTTTCTCAATTGTTTTTTTCTTTGCGTCACTCAGTTTACAAAATGAAAAACTTGAAATATCGCGTTATTTACGAGTACGAGTTCCACCGTGGCACCAGTGCTGCAGAGACGGCTCGAAGGATTAATGATGTGTATGACGACGGTGCCGCAAAAGAAAACACAGTGCGTTTTTGGTTCCAACGTTTTCGTTCTGGAAATTTCGACCTGCAGAACAAGCCCCGTGGACGGCCGGAGACCAAAGTTGATAATGAAGAATTGAAGGCTATTGTGGAAGCGGATCCATCAAAAACTACATCCGAGTTAGCTGCAGGCTGCGGTGTTAGTGATAAAACTATTTTAATCCACTTGAAGCAAATTGGTAAGGTGAAAAAGCTTGAAAGGAATTCACTCACGAATTGAGTGAAGCAAATCAACAAACGCGCGTTGACTACTGCGTTGCATTACTCAACAGGCACAATAATGAAGGGATTTTAAATCGAATCATTACCTGTGATGAAAAGTGGATCCTGTACGATAATTGGAAGCGCTCATTGTAATGGCTGAACCCTGCCGAATCAGCCAAACCATGCCCCAAGCGAAAATTGACTCCAAAAAAGTTACTTGTGAGTGTTTGGTGGATTAGTGCTGGTGTTGTTCACTACAGCTTTCTTAAATCTGGCCAGACGATTACGGCAGATGTCTATTGTGAGCAACTGCAAACCATGATGGAAAAGCTAGCTGCTAAACAACCGAGGCTGGTTAATCGCTCTAGGCCACTGCTGCTTCATGATAACGCTAGACCACACACTGCACAACAGACGGCTACCAAATTAGAGGAGCTTCAATTGGAATGTCTAAGACATCCACCGTACTCTCCTGACCTTGCCCCAACAGATTACCATTTTTTTCGAAATTTGGAAAACTTCTTGCAAAGGAAAAAATTCAAGTCCGATGGGGCAGTCCAAACCGCCTTCAAAGATTTTATTGATTCCCATCCGAATGGTTTTTTTAGTAAAGGGATCGATGAACTACCTATGAGATGGCAAAAGTGCATAGATAGCAATGGTACATACTTTGATTGAATAAATATATTATAATAAAAAAAAATCGGCTTTATGTTCCTCCCATACTAAACGCCAATTTCATATATAAGGACCTAATATCTGCTGCAACAATTTGAATATTTGGGAGAGATGGAAGGGGAATATTTTTGAAAGGAAGGGAAGAGTGAATTAACAACGCGGCTCCCGCTCTACCATCGTCTCTGTCTTCCCGGAGAATAGAGAAACCTGATATTGAATAATCAAGACCAGGTCTCAACCATGTCTCGGATATACAAGCAATTTTTATAGAGTAGGTATGGAGGATATGTACTATTTCATGTCTATAAGAAACAGCGTTTCAACTGTTCCATTGTAAGATATTGAGGGAGTAAATATTACTGTGTGTCTGCTGTTGAAGGTGAGCCATGGTTAATTTTTTTTAGAGAGTTAAGAAGCGGAAGGAAACTGGCAACGTGGGACGGTAAATTATCAGTATAGGATATTATTGAGAATAATAATTGGGCAATTAAGGGGATGAGATTATTTATATTATTGTCTTGATTTTCTTGATGGGTTTGTTGGAAAGCTGTAAACTCCTCCGTTGGAATGGCACACCCCACAGAAGGATTAGAAGCCTGCCCATTCAAATAGGAAAGCAAGTCGTCGTGGGCTTTTTTTTCATAATAAGAAGTTGTTTTTTTTTGTATTTCATTAATTGGCTTATATTTAAATAGTTTAATCGGAGGCTTAGCAGCAGATGGAATTGGATTCAAATTTTTACTGGCAACAACGTTTGAAAAGCTTTTTGTAGCTGCCGGGTACAGTTTAGATGCTTGAATATAAGAGATGTTTTGAGATGCCATAGCATGCTTGATGTTTTTTTGTCTCGGTAATTCTGGGCAGGTGTTGCTTACGGCAGTGTGGTTTCCTGAACAATTTACACAGGTAAATATGTTTTCTGATGAGCAATTTTCTCCCAGGTGAGATTCAGTACATTTATAACATCTAGGAGGGGATCTGCATTGAAGTTTCGTATGTCCATAGAAACAACATCTATAACATAAGATAGTGGGATAGAAATAAAGTTCGAAAGGTAAGGAGTTATAAAATAGGTATACATGTTCAGGGAGTGATTGCCCTTCGAATGTGAGTACCACAGTTTGTGAGGGTTTCCATATTAGAGTATCGGAGGATTTATCCTTATAGTTAAGTCTTCTGGCTTTCAGGACTTTACCGAATTGAGCTGGGACTGACACGTGTTCAATTATTTCCTCCTCACTTAACTCAGTAGAAATTCCGCGAACCAACCCCATTTTGGTCACCTTATACCGAGGAATGTAAGCCTTCAAGTTGTTTGTTGAAAGAAATGACGAATCGATAAATGAGTTAGCCGCATTTGAATTTGTAAATGATATAGAAATTTTATTCCGCCCCTCGGATTTAACTCCTCCAGGAGAAATATTAAAAATCTTGCTTTTGTGGAGAAAACTTCCCATTTTCATGGGATGTAATGAGTTAGTGGGTTCCTTATCCTGTACAAATACAATGAACGGGCCAAGAGAGTGTGGCGAGTATTTAATTGCAGGAATGACTTTCAAATCGTCATTCTTGTTTATTGTCGAAGTTGGGTTTGGAGACAAAATAATCGGAAACAAGGGATCGGCCTCTTCTCGACGTCTTTTAGAACAACTAATATCCGGAGGGTCCGGGGGCTTAAGTAAATTACTCATATTGCTATTATTATAGCCCCAGTAACACAAATAATATAAGAAAAACAAAAAATATATATATCAACTAAATCAAGGGAGTCGTATTCCCCGATACGAACTCCCTTTATATGAAACAACAACAAAAAATATAACGATTAAACAAAAATATTATAATGGAATGATACAACAATAATTAAATTTCTTATCTGAGCGCTATCAAAGCGCGTAGAACTGTAGGATTGCAACAATACGGAACGCTAACACTGGTACACACAGGAACTACCGGACGCGTCGAATGCTACGATCGAACTCTATATATATTATAAAGTAAGAGTAAAAATTAAAATATACATTTAAATAATGAAATGAAATCCTTGCGTTCAAACTGTTTATACAGTTTTGCATGTAAAAATAAATGGCAACAATAAATAAAAAAAATTTACGATATACTCGCATATGTATACATTTGCATGCATTCAATTAACGTTAATTTAATGGTATTAAATGGCAACCAAACATCCGGTTTGAACTGATATGAGTTGTTTGCAGCCAGATACACGTTGGTTCAACAAACGACGAGTTTGAAACATAAAACACACAGCCTTCGGTTAATAAACATCTGAATTGTTTACTCCTCAGAACTAATTAGAAGTGCAGTGCTCGTGTATCGTTGGGGTGTAAACTATGAATGCGCACGAGCGAAAGGGGGGGAGGGGGTTAGGAGGCTTTGCAGAGAATCAGATCACACAGGGTGGGTCTTGTTTGTGCATAGGAATGAGGAATAATTTTATATGATTTCATATTACCAAGTGAAATATGTGTTGACAACGAATTGGCCAAAATACAACATGTTCTTGACCACTAATATTTGTAAATGATTAAATTAAAACGCTTTTCAAATTTTTTCCCGTATTTATTGTTTTTTGATCGTACTACAGCCTTTAGCTTTAGCTTTAGTCTATTATGGCCATCTTCAGACCGGTACATTACTCTTTTAAGCTAGGGCATTTATATAATATTAGTACAAGGGTCTTTAAGATTATTTATAAATCTTTGGGCAAGATGAGAGCATACCTCAAAATAAACATGTATACGATCAAAATAGTAAACTACGCTAGCTATTAACATTCCATTAAAACTAGGTGTAACTCATCAAAAATGACGGAACATTGCTAAGTCTTAGTAGGTACACATTTATACGATCTTTTTGGCGGTATTTAAAAAAAAATAGTAAAAAAAGAGATATCCTTACAGTTTAAACATGAAACGTTCACTACTAAGTGTGACCATACTAAAATACATTTTAACCTCGACTACCTCATTATCACGTACTGTTCATTGACAGTTCATGCTGGGCAACCTGAGCCTGTAGAAATATTAAACAATGGATATTAACTCTCTGTCTCTTTATCTATACCTATAAAACTCAATATCGGTCTCTCTGTCTATTATTCTGTGTGCAAATCTACACCGTTTGACAGATCTGACCCAAATGTTTGCAAAATTATTCTTAAGGACCCGGCGGGTAACAAAGGCGACATTTCCCGTCTCTCACATTAACCTTCCCTGGTCCCTTGATATAATTTCTATGCAAATATACATCTTTTGACCGATATGACCCACATCTCGCATATTTATTTTTTAGGACCTGGCGAGTAACACGGGTGACATATCTCCTCCCCTTTCATCATTAAAATCTGTAACATTCGACCAATCTGACCAAATTTTGCATGTATACTTATCTCTAGAGCTGGCGGAAAACACAGGCCTTTCCCCCCATCTAAATATCCCATCCATTCCAGTTCTATAAGAGGTTTACATGCACTTTTCTCATATATAAATAGCTTCGACTCTGTGAGACTTCTATAATTTATTGTTAATTAATTAATCATCTCTCTGGGGACTAAATACAGTAACTGTGTTCTTAGAAGATACATTTATATAAAAATATTGTTAAATATTAATTTTTGTTTATTTACACATAAATAATTTATCTTTTTGCGTTAATAAAAATAGATTTTTATATAAAATAAACGTGAATCGTTGCCCTGACTGATTGGCCACTTTTATTTTTTCTTTAATTATCAAAGAATTACTCAAAACAACAATTTAAAAGTATCGTCGAAAACGAAACGAATGGTTTAATGTCTTAATTAAATCAAATATTTTACTGTCCTGGGTATGCGCTTGCTAACATTCAGACATTTGTGCCACTGTGGCATTCTTTCCCCTAACATTTTTTATTCCTTGTACTATGCTCACTGATAATACTTTGTTGTTTTCTTTGTGTTTTATTATATTTTTCTTCGATGAGCCGTTTTCACTGCGACCAATTGGACGTAGTTATGCAGAAAGCGACCAACCCACAAAATGCTATACGGTTTCGGACAGCTCACTACGATAACTTTATGTGCTGAAATCGTTCAAGGTCTAAGTGTTAAAGTTTTTTGTAAATTCAGTATTTTTCTAACCCACGTCATAGCCATCACCGTTACTTACTCATAAAATATCCAAGTGGTTTGACTGTTTTAATCGATTAATCGAAAACATCCATGTGGTATGGACGCATTAGTCACTTTTTTAATTCTACTATTACTACACGATGATAATTTTGTAGAAAACATCCAAGTTGGTTGAATGTTTTCTACGCCTCGATAGTACTGTTTGTAGAAAGAATCCAAACTGTAATACGCGTCATGTCTTCGTAAATAATAGTCTTTTCCTTATAATTAATTACATTAAAAAACCATAAAAAATATCTTTACAATGAACCATTTTCAAAATACATGCGATAATGAATTAAATGTTTTTTTAGATTCAAACTTTTAGAAGCCATTTTCTCAGTTCCATGTTTTTTGGGTTGGTCGCTTTCTGCATAGCTACGTTCAATTGATACCCCCGTATCAATACCAGAATTATAATTAAAACTCTACGGATGCCCTTAACCAGCTGAAATAAGTAGTTGAAGAAGATAATTTCGGTTAAAATTGAGCACAATATGCACCGTCAAGTGCGGTTACTAGTGATGGGTCCGCTCTGTACTCACTACTACAATGTAGTACTACACTACATTGAAGTGCACACTTTGCACATTTTGATGTGTATACAGTGCACACTACAAACTACAAACACCAAAGTTATTGAAAGTATAAACTTCAAATAGTACACTTCATTTCAAAGCGAACACTACAAAGTACATACACTTCCTTTTTTTTTAGGTCGCCAAATGTTACTTTGGAGAAAATATCGTCATTTACTTAAATATTTTTGTCGTTGACCTTTTTTTTTTTTTTAGCTCGCCAAATTTTCACTTCACTATTACTTCATTTCATTACTTTACTTCATTAATATTACAATTACTTCACTTCATTTAAAAATTTACTTCACTATTCTTCATTTCATTACTTCACTTCATTATTATTACAATTACTTCACTTCAATTACTTCACTTCACTTACTTCACTTCATTTACTTCACTTCATTTCATAGTACTACAATTACTTCACTTCAAGTAGTTTTTACTACAATTGTAGTGTACACTTTGTAGTCTTCAAACCGGTGAACGTGTGTGTGTTGTAGTCTTCATTTTGAAATGAAGTTTTTCCCTTCGCTAGCGGTTACTAGCCACGAGACATCCTGATAATGTAAACATAATTTTTAAAATGCTATTTTTGAAAGTGAGCGTACGTGTAAAAGTCGAGATAAATTGACAAACTTTTCATCTGAGGCCAGCCCACGAGTGAAATCAATCGCATGCAAATTTCGACCTTCCGATGTCACCTTTAAACACAAACCAATATTGGCTTGAATGTAAAACAAGCGCAACAGTTGAAAGGTTAAGGCCATCAGGTGCAAGATCCAATTGGAGAACTTGCCCACGAAGTAAATTGAATTGGTTATTAAACAGAATATTCAGATATTATGGCTGAGTAAACACTTCTTCGAAAATCAATATTGAAACAGATCGACTTCTAATTAAACTATAAACATTGTTGTTATTTTACTTCAGTAAAGTGGTAAGATTATCAACTATCAACAATTCGCCAGACCATTATTTGTAAATCAAAAGTTATTGTTGTTAATAGATACGCTTCACTTGAGTGGTAAAATTATCAACTATCAATATTATATCCATTTTGAAAACTTTAATTATCATTATAATAACAATATTTTCATAATTTATACATAGCGTCGTTTTCAAAAAAACTCACTGGAAGGTCGCTTTACTTATTAAAATTATATTTACGAAACTAGCTGTAAAAATAACGGAACATTGGTTGGCGTCTTTACTAACCCCTAGTATATATTAAAAGTATATTTTTGGGTGTCCAGGGGGAGGCGGTAGCAACATGCGTAGAGCGGCTGGTTTCGAGTTTGCTGGCCCGGAGTTTTAGCCCCATCTCCACAATTTTTTAGCCGTGATTTCGAACGAAATTACGGACGTTACACAAAGTTTAGGGGACAGACAGACAAACTGACGGACGGAGAGACAGACAGATAACGAAATTATTATGTTTGATAACATGCTGGTTAGAACACTTATTTACTATTACTAATATATTGGACAACATGCAAATGGAATTGACGGTTACAACAAAAGTTGAAAGGACAAAAATAATAAAATAGGAGTGAAAAACATTAAGTAGTGTTCTATAGGTTTTTATATAATTGTCTAAATAAGTTCGTCTTTACTTATTGTGGAAAGCTGTCTGTTTGTGTGTTAACTATGATAATTTTTAAATTAATCTATAGATTTCTCTAGCATAATTAATTCTACTATACGAAAGTAACTGATTTAGAACATGTATTCAAAAATACGAAAATTGTATATAAATAGTGATAATGTATGGATGTTTTAACCGTGGAATGGGTGAACGTTGCAGTACGTAAAGTGATGACTGAAGCTTATAAGCATATTGTTCGTAAGCCCTGGGCCACCCTATAAAGACTTACACACGTTTTCCATATAAATAGCTTCGTCTCTGTGAGATTTCTATAATTAATTTAATAAGAAATCAATAAAAGTTATTCCGTACTAAAATTTTCCTGTGTTTGTCGGTATTTTTAGAACTTTTCAGAAGATTCCCGCAAATAATATTTCAAATGTGATAATTTTTTTTTTTGTTATTATTAAACTTTTTTAATTACTGGAACCAAAGCGAGGGTGACGATTAAAAGAAAAAATAATTTAAATGTGAAAATGCTTTGTTCCATCTGTGCTCTTTCCAGAACTCCGAGAACAATACGAAATGATTTTTTCTTCAATTAATTTTTGCTAAGGTTAACTCTAAATTTGCGTAAAAATATAAAAGTAATATTTCGTTTATCTCATTTATTAGAATAATGATAAATTTACACCCATATTTTTTCAACGATTTCTTAAAATTTAAATTGGCACAAAAATAATTCAATACGGTTTTTGGAAAAAAAGACATTTAAAAAAACCTTCAATGTTTAAATAAAATAGCTCTTAGTCCAGTAGGCATGACACAGGGTATTTTTGTGATGTATTTCGCTACAGTAATGGGGCTTCATGGTCTATCGTAGCCTTGAAATATACAATGAATAAAATTAAAGAAGATATAATTTAGATGTCTTATAGAGACTATGCTATGTTTTATATAGAAACATAGGTATGGAAGATTTTGGTTGTTTATAGCTCTTACCACCTATCGTAGGTAAGGCTGGCTTAGGTGGTCACTTTACACAATGTAACGTTTAAAAATTTTACCCGACTTAAAAAATCTCTCGAGGTCTCCACAACACCCTGCAACTCTCTGAAATCGACTAAGACATTTTGAAGCATCGCGAAATCAACACGTTCTGTATAAAAGGCGAAGCAAGTGCCGCGTGGACAGTCATTGTTGACGTTAGACAAGTGCGACATAGAAACGTGTCATCACCAGCGATAAACCGTAGCAAAAATAGTGTGACCAGCGCATTGTGAACTGAGTGACAGATATCGTGCGTAGTGCCTACGTGCTTAAATTGAACGGAATACTCTCGAAATTAAGTGAAACAGGGTAATAAAGTGTGTAAATTTTTCTAGAAAAAATTTGAAAATAAATTTAAGAATAGTGCTCCGTATCAATTCTGTGTACATATGGGGTCCAGTGACTTTTAATTGCTTCATGTCCCATGACAATATGTTAAATTTGCACAACTTGTTACATATGTGAGTTTTATTTTACTACCACCACTTATCGTTCAAATTTGTCTTACCTTTAAATAAATATAGATGTCGCCGATGGTAATGAGATATCTATTTGTATTTTATGTTGGTACATGATATGCTTCCGAATTATTAAAATTTACACTACAATACGCCTTAAAAGTATTTCGATTTCTTAACTCTTTTATAGATCAGTTTTTATACATTCAGAATACTTTGAGTGTGTTGTGTGTAAGAGCACAATACTGGATTTTATCCCCAGGCGGACGTCATTAGTCAAGATATATTATAGATGTCTCATATATATGACTTTATGATAGCCGTACGATGGATAATTAGTCCTATAATAAAAACTAACCCATAAACATGTTTTTATTTTACTCCCTTTCTTTGTAAATTAAGTTTTCCATCATGTAATAATTGATTGACTGAAAATGAAACATGTCTAGACAAATATCTATGTCAAAACTCTCTAAAAATATCTCTTTATTATTTGATTTCTTCCCAAAAAACCGAAGTGTGCTGTCGTCATCTGTGAACCAATTGTCATAAATTTTCGAAATTCGTAGTGAAGTACCTATTATACCTACCGACGGAGTAATTCAAATTTAAATATTCCGTGACGTTATCAGGCCACCGTTGGTAGTAATCAAACTTTTGTAATGATTCCAATTTGAAAAAACCATTAAAATTTCTAAGAATCCAAAACTATACCATAATTATTATTATTTTTTAACGTAAATTTGATCAATCCTCTTGATCGTCACCACGAGTCTGCTTGCAAAGTTTCAGCTCGATTGGATCACGGGAAAAGGGTCAAAAATCGATCCAAAGGTTTTTCGACGGCAAGCCGGCAAGCAAGCAAGCAGACTCCACGAGTTAATATAAAGGGAGTAAAAACCCAAAAAGTCTTTCCTACATACTTTTCCATTAAAATTATAATACATGAAAAAAATACGTTTTTTTTAAAAAACCAAGCCAATATACTAAATGTTAAATGCGGCAATGTCACCTTCGGTATCAATATGCCAGCCATTTCTCCTCGATAAAGGGACGTAATTGGTCGATTGTTGTTGACGAGGCGGGCTGTAGTTTAACTAGCAGCTAATTTAAGCTGGAAGAGAAATATATTAAGTGTTAATTACAATTGTAACGGAATAGGGTTAAGGCTCTATTATGGACTGTGCCCATTTGTTACCGAAGGTTGTATTTCAAGAATTATAGTCTGAGGTTGAGATAGCAAACTCAGCTTCAAATAATACAATACCAGAAAAATAAAAACAATTATTCGGTTATTTTATTTTATCAACAGAAAATTGACAATTAAGAATTCAATTGAAGTGTGTAAATTAAACTTAATAGTTTTACAGTATACACCACGGAATATGTCAGAGTTTACTGCTGAATGTTTGATAATTATTATATATATATATATATTTAAAAACACGCTTATATTTAAATGTAACAATAAGTAAAAAATAAATTTTCTAAAAATTTCGTTTGCTTCACTTTCCAAATAAAAGCTCAATATTGATATAGATTTCAGAATTCTATTGTTGATAGAAGGAAGGCGCTCACGCTTTATTTGGAGAGCGAAACAAACATTTTTCGTCCGACAATTTATTTTTACTTTTTAGTACATTTAGTAGAGTCCGTACATTTTGTGAAAGCCACTTGCATTAGTGTGAGTAACAGTGTTCTTACAAAAACCGTTACATTATTTTTTTGAGTAAACAATAGACGCAAAAAATAATGCCTATTTCAAGTTTACAAATCAAGCATTTTTTGTCTATAAAATTTTATCAAATGTATATCTAAGATATAATGGCTAACTTTCCAGCAATTTTGACCAATTCAGTATTAATCATTATCTAATTAAATATCTTATTAACCATAATCATTTACCGCAGAAAAACATTGTCTGTAGGTACATCAAATCATTAAAATAAATACTTTAGAAGATATGACAAGTTTAAAAAATAAGACATGAACATGAACAAGACTGTACCGGGTGAAGCCGGACGTGTCACTAGTATATAATATATCTTTATTAGTAGATAAACAAAATACTGGATTTTATCTACTATTTAGTAGATAAAATCCAGTATTTTGTTCTTGAATAATTTTTAAATACCTACTCAAAATATTTTTTAAATTAAAGAAATCATTAACACTTATCTTAAATTTCTTCGTGAACTAATTTGGCCAAATACTTAGGATGTTATGTTATGACTTTGTTGGTTAATTTTATCAACCACTTTGAATTTTTTTGATATTTATGTTGCATGCTGAGGTAAAGAGAGGATTATAATTAGTATTACACTTATTTATTTCCGATCTGACCTAGGTTTCTCAAGTAAACGCATCCTGAAATTGACAGAGCGTGCCAATTCACACTGCTTTTAAAAGCGTGTCACACAGGGAGCGAGGTTTTTTAGATTAACTCTACCTACCCCAAATAATAATGAGATAAAAAAAGTATAATTCTATTAGTAACAGTTTCTGTTTCTATTGCCACTTATATGCTACGCTAGATGATGCTGTCTTCACAGCTTTAATTTGCGGCTAAAATATACAGTTATAGTATGTCATTTTTGACGGATAAAGCTAGTCGTATATTAATAATAGTTTTGAATAATATATTACCGAAATAATTTTAATTTAGGCAGAAATCTACCAGTGAAGTGTTGTGGACTAGATCTGTTACACACTGTATATAATTTTATACAAATACTGTGAAGTGGAATCCAATAATTCCCTCAAATTACCATGTTCAGGGTAGCCAAATCATCATTGCCGCATTTATGCAAAGCATTTCAATGGGTCATGATTGAAATATTATTTCGCTCTAATGCAGTGCAAAGCTTTTCGCAATGATAAATAGAGATTATTCTAAGAGAGAACCTTTACACGTCGGTTGGAGTCAAAAATGGCGAGAAATTTAGACTATATAAGCCATACAAATTCGAGGATCGCGCTTCTTCTTTCTTCAGCATCAACTTCGGCCGGAGGCCCTTGTGGAGAGAGGACCGAAATACCATCAGTGAGTCACAGAGGCAGCAACACTCGAGGATACAGCTAACCATTTTCAATATTATTTATTTCTATTGCCTTTTTCGTGTATTCAATTTAGAACATTCTGGATCGTAACAAATATTGATACATGTTGTGGATTGTTTTGTTACGTATTTTGGGCCTAGGGATAATTATTACTATGCGCGCATCAGATTTAATATACAAGAAATCGTAATATTGCGGCTGTGATAATTCCAGCGGGTGAATTATTGCATAACGCTTATGAAATATTTAATTCTGTCGCTGTTCATATGGAAGATCATTTAAATTTGATATTCATATATTACCAAAGATATAAAGGCTTTAAAATGGAATATTTTACTGACAAAGAGTGTTTCGTGTTTGTTTGTGGGATTTGAAATTCAGAATAATTACGTATATTAAATGTCGCGAGGTTCGGAATGTACGAGAGATTCTTCAGGGCGGATGTATCTTTATGCAAGAGAATGCTATGTTATCTATACTGGCGATTGAATACACGGATTTCTATATGATTTGTATTATTTTGGGGATAATTAAGATCGGAGTATTTATGTGGTTTTGATATTTCGATTGTCAGTGTGATATAAATTCAGATCGTGCGAGAAGTTTCCTACAAATAATATATTTTAAAAATGAATCTGGATTTTATATTTATTTTTATTAAAACACGGATGTGAGATTATTGGACAAGGTACATGTTTGTATTGCGTATCATTGGGCAATCGTTTTAAACACGATTTGTTCCTATCAAGTTCTTATAAAGACGTGTTTCGAATTGTATATATTGTATAGAAATAATTAATTTAGATACAGTCGGTCTTCAGCTAAGGATCGCGGAATTTTGTATTAACGAGCAACATTCTCGATGGAAGGAAAGCGAAAGGCTGCACAGGCGGTGGTATTTGCTCGATTTTGGAGAGGACCCGTTATATTACTTCGGATCAAGATGCCATCTCAGAAGCAGACCAACTACAGAAATAAGATAAGAACCTTTTACATTATTTATTCTTTATTTTCTTATGTGTATCAAATGGAATGTTCGTGCTATATAATTTGTCATTGTCACAAGGTCACTATTCATTTCATTACGTGGGTTCAGAGTTCGACGGTAGCGGACGCGGTAACAAGTTGGTACTTGTCGGGACGTGACGTCGGAATTATTTCTTAATTATTTTTAGGATACAAGCGAGGTCATTATACGTGCGTTCTGCATTTCAAACGTTTTACTAACATATATAAATACATATTATTGCGTTTTACAAATTGAATAGGTTCGCGGAAAGTAGGTATTTCGCCCGGTTGTGCAATATTAACTTCCAACGTAGCATAATGAGATCTTATTACCGGCGCTAGACTCTTAAGGTTAGGCACGCGGGGATTATAAATGGGATAATGAACGAGAACCGAATGGGGAAGTTCGTCTCTTCATGGTAGGGAGGCGAGGAGTCGTACGTCTTTCACGCCCCGTGATCTTGGGAGGCTGAATT
>JADDOH010015738.1:0-10808 GCA_016648135.1 Agrypnia vestita | reverse complement strand
TACATGTACCATTAAAATAATTCAAATTATTAATAGATACATATTACAATTAAAAAAAAAAACAACTTCACCAATAAGCATTTAGAAAACTAAATTTTAATATTAGTTTAGTAGATCTGGAAAGATCCAGGTAGGTATGTGAAATTTATTTATTATGATTAAAATCATACCTACATAACACACTGAAGCATGTGACGAAAGTCATATAATTAATTATCTAATCTCACCAATAAGTAGTTCAATCCCGAGTATTTCAACCAAGTACCTGCCTATTTAACTGTAACTGGTTGCGGATATTTTATACGAACCGTATGTTTTTCCGAGAAACGATTCTCGACGTTTCGTTGAATTCTTATTCAACGTCATAAGGAGGACGACCTTTACCCGCGGAGGTAGAGGGCGGACTGATTTCTGTTTCCGAGGGCGTATAAAGAAAAAAAAGAAAAAAAGGCGTGAATAAGAATTCAACGCAATGTCGAGAATCGTTTCTCGTAAAACATACGGTTCGTATAAAATATCCGCATCCACTTACGGTTAAATATGTCTAACGGCCGTAATAACAACCTTAACTCTTTAAAAAGTACCTACCTAACAAAATTCTAATTTCATTCGGTGGGTTTTACCTACCTGCTGATTGGTGCTCTTACCTACATCCAATTTGGCGTACTGTGGAAATTTTTAGAATATGTTCTAACAGTATTTTACAGCGTTAACTTTACTGGTAACAGTAGGATTAGGTTATACTATTGTTGGCCACGTATTTGATAATAAATCAAACTTTCAGCTGTGTATAGTTTTCTGGGATATTCTGCCGTGTATATGTGACCTCTCTGGCCAACGTTTCGGATCCCATTGCAGGGTCCATCATCAGGGCTAATGTGATGGATGATGATGGACCCTGCAATGGGATCCGAAACGTTGGCCAGAGAGGTCACATATACACGGCAGAATATCCCAGAAAACTACACATTCTGAACGACCGTGAAAACCTAAGGACATTTTCAAACTTTCAACATTGACACGCAGATTTTAGAACAACCACCTCATGCCGCTTGAAGGGCGACCGAGCGATTGTGATTTAATAATTAAGCTTTACGTTTGTAGCCACTTGCAGGGCTCAGTAGGGTGTATTTGCTTTTGTGTATAAGTAATTTTTATTGATCCTGCTAAAAACATTTAATTAATTTATAATGGTACGATAACAACAATTGTTGTATAACTTACTTGTCCGTTTCCGTTAGTTTTGTTGGTCAGTTTAACTTTAGCGAATGAAATTGGCTCCTTCATCCAGTGGGCGCCAAAGTTTGGACTTTCCGGATGAATGTAGATGGCATTGGTAGGAGGAACTTCGGCTTTTCCTCCGGGAACCTAATTCAAAATGAGAAAAAATATATATAAATAATACATAAGTATATGCGAGTGTAAATGGATGGCATGCCTCCTTTATTTTTTTTATTTATTTTTTTATTTCAACGGTTACAAAACCTATTACAGTAATTTGATGTTGTACTAATTACCTTATAATATAAAATGAGAGTAAGTAAAAGTAATCATTAGATAATAAAAATAAAATATGTAGAATGCAGAGTTAATATAAAATAACATAATAATGTCAAAAGTAAGCATAAAATAACAGAGATAAAAAAAAAATACAGACTAAATATACAATAACAAAAGTATTAAGAAGAAGGAATATATATTCAATAGTATAATCATTAGCATATTCACAATATAAACATTTACTTTTAAGTATGTAGCCAACAAAATTATTAATATTTTTAGGATTTGAGATAAAAATGGCAATATCTTTAATTAAATCCAAATAAAACAAAATGATCACATATTTATATAAATATGGTATGAATTAAGGTTAAATGTTCTAACTAAAATATATGAGTGTAGGTACCTACATATTTGATATACATGTGGTAGTTACTTAGTTTACCTTCATAAAGAAATTTACCTTTTTAATAAATTATGTATATTATTATATTCTTTCAAAAATCTGAAACTGCTCATTTTAAAACAACATTTTGAAGGAAGTTAAGACAGAATATTCATTCACTGTCTTGCCTTTTGCCGATAATATTCGTAATAGTGGAAAATTTTCGCAAAAATTTTACCTCAAGAGTACTTCATTGTTTTATTCCATTAATTTCCAGCTAGCAACAAACAATAACTGTATTTTCCTAATGCATTATTCTTAGGTTAATTAGGTACATACGAGGACAATAGGAGCAAAAGCATATGACGAGAATGAAGGGCGTCGTGCTAATGATTAGATATGGCAAAGAGAGTCAATTTCACAATAATTGATAACTTATCTTAAAAGCACGTTTGTATGTTTTAGAAATATTTTATCACGAGTATATTAATTATAAATCTTTGCTCTGGCTTTAAAATAAGATAGAAAAATGTTTATCTAAATGTTGTCTTTTGCTTCTAATAGTGGCGCTTTTGCTTCTAAAACTTATAATTTTTTTATTTTATTTCAAAAAATCCTTGTTTACAATATATAGGTACTTAATAATAATTTAACAATAAAAATGTAAGATAAGATTACACATTTTTTTTTTGTTAGATTTGTGTATTATGTCACTCTACTAGGCTACGCCTGTCTCAGAGTGGCGTTATAGAACACAATTATATATATTTTTTTGAATTCGTCAATAATATTTGTTTTCATAAGGTAATAATTATGTATCTACAAAGTATCAAGTGCAATGTTAGTGATAGGTTGAGTGAGTCATAAGTCCAAGTGTAAATATATTTAGAATATTGTTTAATGTAAAAAGGGTTAATTTAAGATTATTTTTTATTTTCCTTAATTAATTAATTTATTTATATAGGTATATATTTTTATTTATAGACATTATTATACAATTACAGTAAGTAAATTTTCAGTTGCTGTTCTACCTTTGTGTATGTATAATAACATTAAATTAGTACAACATATTATGCAGGTAAATATATTTTGAATGGGACATCTAAATAAAAATGAAGGCGTCCAATTTAGGCGTGGGGTAGGCGGATCGATTAGTAAGGGGCGTCGGCTTCAGTGAGAGAGGAAGAAAAAACCCACCCACTCGCCATTGACGTACTTCCATCTGTGGAGGTCAATCTGCACAAACTCCAGCAAGACGGTGTACATCGCCGTGGGGTCCAGACCGCTGGCTGTCACCTTCACCACGGGAAACATCCGCCTGAAATTGCAATCCTTTTCAGTCCACTTTTATAATTAAGTTAGTTATTAATTATACCTACCTGATAACGAGGGGGACTCTCGAAACTATAGCGGTAATAAATAACTGAATTATTGTGAGTGAGGTAAAAAGTTTAAGTAAAAATTACATTTCAAATCGTCAAAATCAAGTAGGTATCGATCGCGAGTTGTAAAATCGAAGAACTTAAAAAATCCTACAGAATATCAAAATATTATGAGTTTGTTCAAATTTTTCAGAACACAGTATAGGATTTTTGTCACAGTGACATCATTAATCAATATATACATTATAGATGTCTCACAGAGACGAACTTAAATGTTTATGGGAAAGTAGGTATGGAAGTTAAAATATTGTGAATGAAAATACTGATCTAAAAATTTTTTTAAATGATATTCTAGTGTAATGCTTATAATTTCGGAAGAATCTCATTACACATATAAAGGATAATACTAAAAAATTCCAAATCATAAAAATATATATCTCATGAGTGACAATCTGTGGTCATGCCGGTTGCGCTAAGGATTATTACAACACATATACGGAACATGTTATAAAATTTAAATATGTACAACATCCTAATATTTGATAGACATGGGATTCTATCATGAGTGGAAATGGTGAACATTACATTGTGTAAATTGATCACTCAAGCCAGCCGTACGGTAGATAGTAAGCCCTATGAATACCCAAAGACTTCAATACCTACTTTCCCATGAAAAAATATTTTCGTCTCTGTGTGATATCTATAATATACATATATTGATTACAACTACATATAAGTTAATAATTTAGGTAGGTATGTAGGTACATACGTAGGTACGCTGGTATATACATACTTTCATAAAATAAGTAAGCCTCGCATTTCTATTTATATTCTTGGGTTTTATAAAATATGGGTAGTTAATTTTGTACACAATTTAAAGACAGATTTCATTTGGGGTTCAGGGCTGAATTTACTGGCACTCAAATTGGCAGGGCCCCGCTACTCATCTGCAATATTTTAGCAGAGAAAGGGGTGCTTTGCCATGTTGTTATTAGGTATTAATTATTAAGGTATTAATTTTTATAAATCAAAAAAAATTTATCACATAGTATGTGAAATGTTAAAAATAATATTTTTTATGAAATAGTTTATTCAGCGAACGAAAAAGAAAGAAGAGTAGGTAGGTAAAGCTCATTTTCATTTAAGAAAGAAAAGACAATCGAATGTGTAAGCCGTGCGTACGAGGCACGATACTTCTTCGAGTTGGTGTTTATAGCCGTAAACACCAACACAATTAAATAATGTGCATCGTTAATTAAAGACCTACACCTACTATTATTTAAAAAAATACGTTTTGATAAGTTGTTTGTTTTCTATCCCCCAATACGTATTAGTTTAGGCCCCCCTTCTAGCATAAGTTTGGTGCCCAGATAAGTTTAAAAGTTAAGCGGCATACCTTGACTTAACATAAAATAGCATAAATAATAATTAGGTCACCACCTGAACGAAATCTAAAAGCAAACGCATAAATGAATAGTTATGTTGGGTTGAACTACCCAGATCTTGGGCTTTGATAGGACTGGATGATCAGAAAAATACGACTGTAACTTATCGATTTGTTATCCAAAATGATACAAATACGAGGTAATATATTTTATATTTGTAAATTTATTTTTATTTGTTTTAATCTATCTATAGATATTCATTAATTACACCTACATGTTTCGGAAAAACTTTTCCATCATCAGGGTATTTTATAAAACACCCTGACGATGGAAAGTTTTTTCCGAAACATGTAGGTGTAATTAATGAATATAAGTAGATTAAAACAAATAATAATTTTTTTTTTTAAATGTTAATCTACAAAGTTGCTCAACTAATTGAAAAAATAATATATTTGTATTGGAATGTTACTTCTCGTATAGCTTGTGTACTAAACTTCCTTTGTAATTGTAATGTTTATTTGTACATTTGTAATGTGCTCCTGGATTATAAATGCTTGATCACGCTCCACGTTTGGATAAAAAAGTAAATTTTAGATTTAGGTAGGTACCTATTATATCAAAACTAAAAAAAAATGCATTCAACCTTTATATCTTTTTTTATACTACGTAAAAAGTATTTAAGGGATTGTATTATTATGTTGTACAGTAGGTATGTAAAGAAGGTTCCGCGACTAAATTTAATTACGGAAATATGCCTTGGCCAACGGCCATGTTACGTTAACATTGGTTATATATTTTTTTAAATCTGTTCAGATTTCTTTATTGTTATTCGTGAGCAGCAGTTATTAAGTCTAGAAATAAGGAATTTATAGACTATAAAGAAATTTAATTCACATTTAATATTTATTCAAGCAAATTATTAACATCGTATTTAAATATTATATTCTTAACATATAAAAGATATTAATTTATTTTGTACCATTAAAAAAATTAGTAAATTCAAATTAATCCTTCTTACCAGCAAACATCCATGACTTAAGTCTTCGATGACATTGGATGTTTGCTGCTCGATGTTGTGTGTTTGCTCACTTTTGTGTTATTTCGGGATATCGACATTGTTCTCTTCGAGCCATACAAAATATTGGTATTCGTCATTCTTATAGGTCTCACTCTCGTTTCGGTGTGCGTGTTTATTTTTTTATGGATCTCCTCGACTGACTTGACAGAGCCATGATAAACACCATACGTTTTGCATGTTGGACTTGATAGTTGCCAAATTTTGCAGAAAAATCAGAAAAAGTAGTTAAATAAATGTTGTTGATGTAATCACCAGCCAGACCCCCCCGTCCCCCGTGTCATCAAAAGTAACCTAAGCAAAGACCCCCACACCGTCCTTTGGTGCTTACGTAATACCCTAAGATGCCAGTTAAACGGACGACGGCTAACGTGTTAACTGGCATTTTATGCAACACCCAAAATGCTAAAAATGAGTTACGTACAGGTTTGGACTGCTCAATATCTTCATGTGCTAAAAACGTTCAAGCGCTATGTGATATAGTTTTTTGTAAAGTCAATATTTTTCTTAGCCACATCATGGACGTAACCGTTAAATTAACTCTTAAACTAAAAAAGTGTTTTGACTGTTTTGGCAAACAAAAATATTGCTTAAAAACATCTATGTATGTGGTATGGACGCATTATGCATCTTTTTAATTCTACTGTTACTATACGATAATAATTTTGTAGAAAATATCTAAGGGGATTGAACATTTTCTACGCCTCATGCTTTATCAAATTCATAGAACGTAGAAACCACATAGAATAAATATGTACTAAATTAATATTGATTATATTATTTGTATGTATTTACTTATATTTTTTATTAATCACACTACATGTTTCGGAAAAACATTTCCATCGTCAGTATATATAAGTAGATACATACAAATAATACAATCAATATTTAAAAATGTCAATCTACAATGTTTCTGAATCAATAGAAAAAATAAATAGGTACTGTTTTTCTTATAAGTATTTGAAGAAAGAATCAAACCTGTAAAATGCGCCATATCTTCGTAAATAACAGTTTTTTCTTATAATTGCATTAAAAATGCATAAAAAAACATTACTGCAATGAGCCCTATGCAAAAAATATGCAATAATGAATTAAATACCGACATATTAGGTTTTTGTAGGTTCAAATTTTTACATTAAATTAATTTTAATTAGTTCCATTTTTTTTGGGTTAGATGCTTTCTGCATAACTACGTCCAATTTAAAGTTCAGTAGACCGGCTTAACCTTATTTTTATCATAGGTATGTATGGGCATATAATAGGAAAATTGAGAGTACGTGTGCATAAACAAGTTTAGTATTCACTTTATGAATGTCCGCTGGAACTTAAAGCAAACTATAGAGCAGGATCTGCAAGCAGCTCACAGTTTAACGGTTTTGTAACAGTTATTAATGTAATAACTCTTTTAACAAAAATGTAGGTATCTACTAATACAAAAAAAATAAGATTGCATTTACTTAGTCTGTAGGTAATAATATACAATTAGATGAGAATGTATCGTTTCAAGTTACCATTTAAGGATTTTAATTCAAGAATATTAACTAAGACTTTATTTATCTTATTAAATATTCGTGACATAATACATTAGTAACAAACTGATGTATTATGTCACGAATATTATATATCGTCCTTTTGTACTAAGAAAAGTCAGTTGTGTGCAGTTTTTTAATGTCTACCTAGTTGGATAAATATTTATTAATTTATTTTGTTTTGGGGAAAATTAACAGCAAAACAAAAATCTTAAAAGTATGAAATAATGGTTTTTACAATTATGCCAATTACAAATTTTTCACTGAATATAATAATTTACTTTAGTAGCGAGTGGAGAGGGTGGAGGGGAATGTGGGACGGGAGTAGAAGGGAAGATATAATGTACGAATTAATATGGTTATTGAGTTTACCTTCCGTTCTTCGTGACGATCATTTCATTGGTCAGGGTCTGGAAGCGGACCCACAGGTCCCTGTCGTCCAGGGTGATGGACACCTCCCGCTCCCCGCGCGCTCGGGGGCCCGCCCCGCTGCCGGCTCCCACGGGCTCCACGGCGCTCAGGATGTGGGAAGTCGCCATGTCGATACCTCCCTCGCTTCCTGATTTTGATAGTAAGTTTGCAGTCGTAAAAAAGGGTATACAATTTATCTTTGTATATAAAAATTGTCATTTTTTCTTTCGAATAATAAACGCAAAATTATCTATTAAGGATAAATTACAGAAGTCACACGGATACGAAGCTATTTATATATGAGAAAAGTGGATGAAAGTCTCTTACCCGAAGGTTAAGGGTTTACAACCTGCATGAGCTGGCTTAAGTAATCATTCTACACAATGCAACGTTCACCAATTCCATCGTAAGAACATCCACACATTATCAAATTTTTGATAATGAACATTTCATAATATATTGCACTGATCTCTGCAGAGACATCTCATAGATTTCGCAACTGGTAATGATACTCCCATATTATATTTTTCAAAGCTGAGTTTTTTTTAGCAATATTCCTTATTAACGTACTCGTGTATACGATATTCTTTCGAATTATTGCACATCTACTAAAATACGCCTGAAAACCAATATTTTGAATTTTTAACTCCTATCATACACCAGCATAATTACTATATTTTTAAATATTTTTATTTGTAAAAAAGACCTGGATATTTATAATATTCAGTTTACTATTAACAGTTTTTCTTATTTCCATTTATTCATTCATCTTCATCCCCTTGTCCTAGTAGGGTCGGGGGCCCAAAGACTCGACAAGGTGTTTCCATGTTCCCCTTCTTGCGCTTCTTCTGTGTAAGTCAACCAGTCCAGACTCATTCTGTTTTCGTACACATTTTTCTATTGCCTCTCCCAGCTTAATCTGGGGCGGCCCACCGGCCGTCTTCCTTCCGGGGTGCCAGGGGGATTCTTCTTGGTATTCGTTCCTTTGGCATTCTTAGCACATGTCAAAGCCACCTCAATTGTGATTTTTCTGTGTGTAGAAGTAGGGGCTCCATGCCTAGTGTGTGCCTTATGTCGGCACTTCTCACTCTGTCTATCAGTGTGACTCCCGCTATTCCCCTTAGAAAACTCATCTCGGCAGCCTGGATCCTTGTTCTCACTCTCTCCGTCAGGATCTAAATTTGATGACCATATATTAGAGTAGGCCTGTACACAGATTTGAAAATAGTAAGTTTTGTCTTGACACTAAACTCGGATTTTCTTAAGTAGAACGCCGGCTGCAGCTCCGATTCTTCTATCTATTTCACTTTCCTGCCTCCCGTCGCTAGAAAATTCCACCCCAAGGTATTTGAATTTTTTGACTTGCTTCAGCTGGGTCCCCTGTATGCTGATCGAGCACGGCTCTTGGTTTCTTCCTAGGACCATAACCTCTGTTTTGGCAGTACTAATCTTCATCCTTACTTGAGTGAACTCTTCATTGAAGGAGTTTATCCACCCTTGTAGGTCCTCTTGTGCGGGCGCCAGCCTCGCTATATCATCCGCGAAGAGTAAAGAATGTATTTCCACATACTCAACTCTCACGGTCCCTGCTGTTTGGTTTGGCTTTTCCGACTTAGCGCTTGTTCAGACACAGCGGGAACCGTGCCGTTTCAGAATCGTATGAGATCCGTGCGGGTCTCATTTACCTAGGTTTGTATGTGATCGTTCACACACAACCGTGCGGTTAGTCAACCGCTGCGGTGCCCGCAACCCAACCGCTAGAAAATAGACCCGCATGGCGCCCGTACGATCCTATTACTATGGGGCCTTACCAGAGCGTTCAGTCGCGTTGCGGGCACCGCACGGTTCCATGTCACAACAGCAGCACGCGTGGATTATATTCTCTTTTTTATGGTTATGGATCGCTTTGACACTGAATTTTTTATTGATGAAGTGGAGAAAAGACCTGTAATATGGGAGAAAAGACCTGTAATAGTGTGAGGATTACTCAAATATGCCAAGAACCAAGCTTGGCAGGAGTTGGTGGAGATATTTGGAAATGGTGGAAAAAAAAAGAGTATTTTAGAGAAGTAGGTATTTATTCACCAAAAATGAACTGACAGAATGATATTTATGTGTCTTGCCATGGAACACGGCCGTCGTTAACAAAGTAATGAGCGAATATATCTCTGATATTCAAAGATGGAGAACGGCACCAGAACTGTCAAACTGACGTTTATTTTCGCGCGCACAAATCGCTTATTAACCGCGGCTGTGTGAACAGATGACACAAATCGCGTGTTTTGAAACGCGAATCTGAAACTGAACGGTTCCCGCTGTGTCTGAACAAGCGCTTATCCTGTCCATATAAAGGGTGTACAGGATTGGCTAAAGTAGCAACCTTGTCTCAATCCTACTCCAACAATGAACGCCTCCGATATTGTGCCATTTATTCGTACGCAGCTTTTGCAATCCTCATACAAGGGTTGACTTGCCTTGGGAAGATCTCTCTCTATTCTGTATTCCTCCAGCACTGTCCACAGGATATCGCGCGGTACCAAGTCAGATGCTTTCTTCAGGTCTATGAATCCCATATAAATATTTTTTCCATATTCCCAGCTTTTATAAATAGTTTCTTGCAGTGTAAACAATTGATCTGTTGTGCCTCTCCCGGCTCTAAAACCGCACTGGCCTTCTTGGATCTTGTTTTCCGTTATTCTGCGACATTTTTTCTCCAGAATACGAGCATATATTTTACCTGGCTGACTCAGTAAGGTCATTCCTCTATAGTGGGCACACACTTTGCTGTCTCTCCTTTTAAAATCTTATTTCCAAAATTTATAATTTATCAAACTGTGATTCTGTATAATTTGTAAGGAAAATTTCTTAACTCTTATTAAAACCCCCCCTGGGCCGCGTCGGATATATCCGACAGGCACAAAATAATTTATTTATCGATGGCCGCGTATCGAATTTGAAAAACGTAATTTTTTCCCAATAGAGAAATCCTGTTGTGACCTATCGTTCCATTTTCAACTCAAAAACATCACGGATTATATTTTAAATCAACATTCAAAACAGAAGTTTTTCTGCCGTCAAAATCGTATAGAATTGTCGCGTGTTGTGCAATCGAAATTCAAATATTCCATCGTCAAGGTCACG
>JADDOH010015734.1:0-58970 GCA_016648135.1 Agrypnia vestita | reverse complement strand
ATTATTTTATAAAGATAAATTAAATTTAATCATGAACTAATGAAATCCATTAATTTATGGAATGTAAGTATTTATTTTTATAGTAATAATTGACTTGGGGCTTGGGGTTCGTATTTACAGTGGTTTTCGAGTTATCTCTAATATATTTTTCCTGTTTTAGCTTTTTTGTACATTGTATCACCGTGTTGTTAGCTCTGGGGATTTTGAGCGTAGTTTTCTCGTGATATCATTACTTGGCCATATCAACAGAGGCTTCTTACGGTTTTATAAAGGTTCTTCCAAACCATGTGAACCTTTTTAATTTGTTCGTTATTTATTTACCATCCAGTGCTCTAATTCATTATTAGATGTCAATTAATTAGAAGAACCGATCGAATTTTTACAACGACCACATGTAAAGTAAGAGATTTGAAAATTTTATTTATGGAGTAGCCGCGGAGTCACACGTGACGTAATCGTATCAAATTTACAAGAGTATTACGTGCGTAAATTTCAAACTGATAGAGCCAGTTTTTAGTTACGTATTGTGAAGATTACATATACTTGTTTGTGAAATTTGGTGTAAAAATAGACGATCGAAATTTAAAGCAGTGACACCTCCTGGTCTCAGGGTAAAAAATAGCGTTATAATATTTTAACAAAATGGTAAAAAGAAGAAATTGCGCATTGTCTGAACACCTTGTATTGTCACTTTGGAACAACACTATGGATGGCTCTAGAACAGCTCCGAACAGAACAGAACTCTGGGATTATCTAAAATATTCGGGAAAGGCCTGGAACAGCCTAGAAGTGACGGGAACCTTCTTGAGATTTCGAAAGACCAGCATGTCGCGTATATAAGGCAGCACCACGCTGCGTAATAAGAGTTTGTTTTGACATTTCTAGGTGAGCGCGAGACGATGGCCGGTGTTCCCAGTCGTGGAATCACGGAGCGACATAATATCAAGCGAAATAATCGAGCGAGTTCTTACCGATGGTGAGCGGTTAAATAAATGCGATTACTATGTGCGAGAATTCGATGGAATGTTCTAGCGAGTGATGAATAAAGTATTTCCAGCGATAATTAAGTGCTCATAGACGAGTAATAAATTGCATAATATTGTGATTTAAAGAAAAGCGTTCAGTTTAATTCGTGACTTTGTCCATTTAATAATTAATTAATCAAAAATTAATAAATCGTTAGTTAATTTCCAGTGTTTTCATTTGCCTCCTAAAGCAACGACCCGTGAAAATATATTAAGACAATAAATATTTACACACTTATTTATTTATGTATTCAATATTTGTATCATAATAGCTTAAATATTCGATTGAATTGAATATTTGGATACTTTGTTGGATGCGAAAGAAATATATTTTCACTGACTTTTAAAATATTATTAGCACTCGCTATATATAATACTCGTATTCATCACATCAAAATCAATGAAGCGTATAATGTTATCTAATAGCGGCCAAGACATGATTGTTTTGATAATGCAAACCAATTAGATTAGACCCAACAGTGCACTCACTGTTAGAGAGTTTCTAGCCAAATAAGTGATTACCCGATTAGGTAATCCCGCTATTCACTTGACTTAGTTCCTGTGATTTCTGGAAAATGAAAAACTGCCCTGGAGAGACGAAGAGTTATTAACCTAACTAATATCATCCCAATAATAATAATAATAATAATAATAATAATAATAATAATAACAATAACAATAACAGTAACAATAACAATAACAATAACAATAACAATAACAATAACAATAACAATAACAATAACAATAACAATAACAATAACAATAACAATAACAATAACAATAACAATAACAATAACAATAGCAATAGCAATAGCAATAGCAATAACAATAACAATAACAATAACAATAACAAAAACAATAACAATAACAATAACAATAACAATAACAAAAACAATAACAATAACAATAACAAAAACAAAAACAAAAACAAAAACAATAACAATAACAATAACAATAACAATAACAATAACAATAACAATAACAATAACAATAACAATAACAATAACAATAACAATAACAATAACAATAACAATAAAATAACAATAAAATAACAATAAAATAACAATAACAATAACAATAACAATAACAATAACAATAACAATAACAATAACAATAACAATAACAATAACAATAACAATAACAATAACAATAACAATAACAATAACAATAACAATAACAATAACAATAACAATAACAATAACAATAACAATAACAATAACAATAACAATAACAATAACAATAACAATAAAAATAACAATAACAATAACAATAACAATAACAATAACAATAACAATAACAATAACAATAAAAATAACAATAACAATAACAATAACAATAACAATAACAATAACAATAACAATAACAATAACAATAACAATAACAATAACAATACAATAACAATAACAATAACAATAACAATAACAATAACAATAACAATAACAATAACAATAACAATAACAATAACAATAACAATAACAATAACAATAACAATAACAATAACAATAACAATAACAATAACAATAACAATAACAATAACAATAACAATAACAGTAACAGTAACAATAACAATAATTACAATAATAATAATAATACTAATAGTAATAATCATAAAAATAAAAATTAATAATTTCGTCGTCTATTCTTTTATAAATACCTTTTTATTTTTAATTGATGTTTTAATTTTTTTATTCTTTTATAAAAAAATCTTTTATAAAAAAATTTTTCCTATTTTTATTTTTTATTTTTTTCTATTTTAAATAAATATTTATTCTTGAGGAACCAACATGTAAAATTTCTGTCACTTTTGACGGCTTACAGCTAGTTATAATATAATTATATAATACTACATCTTAAGGCTATTGCAAAATAATTCAAGTGATAATATGTATTTTTCCGCGAATATATGCGAACTTTTATCAATTAGTTTCAAAGTAAACTAATCACATTACCATTGCCATTTTATAATTTATCAATCAACCAAATAAATCAAAGCCTTTTGTAAATTGCTTTCCGATTTAATAAATTGAAAACTATGAACATTTCATGAAGAATATTATCGAAAGATTTAAATTGAAAATGCCAATTTAATTATTTTCTTTCATCTCCGACGCAAATATCTACAAATGGGTTTATAAAAATATTGATGTTTTGATTTGTAAGACTTCTGATTCAAGGGTCAAATATAATATAATGTACAGATATTCTTATACACCCAGGCATTAAACTGGTTTCTCACTGAGTGAATTTGTTCGCAGATAAAAAAATTATAAAGCCACCAAAATAATGATTTTTTACGTCTCATAAAAAAACCTTCAATATATATTTAGAAAACTGATTTATGATAAAACTAGAGTCGAACCAAGAGGATAGTAAATTGAGCAACTACAGAGAGCGTCAAATTTCTCTGAGCTGATTATTATTAATAATTATTAATTATAAGATTTTTTTCTTTTAACTGGCATTTGCGGGGGCAGGCCCAAGTGCGTGGCACTCTCTTCCTTTTATGATAAGGAACAGTGCATCACAAACAACTTTTTGAAAAATCATTTCCATAAGTTCGCAATGTTAAATTTTAAATTCTAGTGTGCCTAGGGCTAAAAAAAAATTATGTGAAGCCGAGGTGAAATTTTTACGAAAATGGCGCTTTACAAATTACCTGTTTCATTATCATTATTACTTTTGACCATTGGCATACTATCGTAACATGTTTATATTGGTGTAATGTAAACATCAGATTACCAATCTTTGTGACATACTCAGGTTAAGTTATGTCGGAACCACTCTTGCTCTCAAAGCCGAAGAAATATTGACATTCGAAAGATGATTGTTTCTTACAGAATATTCGTACACGAAGGCAGGAGCGGATTTATAGTACGGGGGCTAGTCTCGCCATTTACTTTTTCTTTGGAAAAAGGACTCTCGCAATTTATTTGTGTATGTATATAGTGCATAGCACGAAACTAAACGAGAAAATATGTTACACATCATTTGCGACTCAATTATTTTAATATTAAATGGAAGTTCACTGTAAAATTTATCATACATAATAATATCGTTATCTGTCCGTCTGTCCATCCGTCCGTCTGTCTTTCCCGGTAGCTTCGTATAACGTCCGTAATTTCGTTCAAATTCACGGCTAAAAAAAAATTAAACGGTCGAAGATGGGGCTAGAACCCCGGTCCACTAAATTCAAACCGGCCGTTTCATGCATGTTGCTACGACCGCATCTCCGTATAATGCAAAAAATGCTATCAATATATACTACTAGGGCTTAGTAAAGACGCGAATTAATGCATGGCCGTATACTGTCAAATTTCTTTGGTTTTTGTTGTCTATATATATATATATATACTAGAGATCCAGAATGGCTTTGCTCTTTACAGTTTTGTTTTTATAGTGATAAACTAGTCATATATTCTTAGATATTACATTTAATGATTTGGTGAAAGGGACAAATTTGATCTGCGGTAAAGTTGTAGCAGTCATCAATTACAGTTACAAGGTCGCACGAGGCGACCCAACAATAAACGCTGACGCGACCGCTTCCCTTCAAAGTATCGACTCGCTGAGGAAAACATTGACAATTCGCGGACGAGTTCAGGAACCAATTCGCTGATAAGGCGATATTCCCAGACGACAAAATAATCGTATATGAGCTCTGCCCTCTTCACACAAAAGATCACCCAGTCTCCGATACAATACAAAGTAACTACACAGAGTTATACCGACCAACGTCTCGCTGCCGGTGGAGGTCAGTATCTACGTCGAGAATTGATCTCCGCCAACATTACAACTACGTCCCGCTGCACATCAGAATCTACGCCGTTACGTCACTTCTGCTCGAGTGCCGAGTAAAGCCACTATTACTAGGGGACAAATTGTCCCTCAACATCACGCGCGGCCTAGAGTCTACATGACGCTACAACGTCGCGCGCAGCATAGCGCGGCATTTCTAGTTGCCGCGGCAACGATGCCACGCGCACGGTTCCGAGCGAGCGCACGGGGACATCGTACCGCGCGTCAGTACCACGTGGTATGTTGACAAGCTAAGACGCATGCGCTACAGTTACATATGCTATATGATATGATATGAATCAGAATTCCGTAATATTGTGTCTTGCTTGGTTATGGAAGACCCGATCATTTGTCATAAATTTTCAAAATCAGTTGTTGTCATTCGAATGAAATTGACAAATGATCCGTCAGACATTCGAATATCGCGTAGAATATCCATGCTTCTTTTCCTTTTCAGTAAATACTTTCGTACCCGCCTTCTTTTTCTGCTCTTACGTTTCGATAAAGTCGTTAGAATAAATAGATACGCAACACTAATCATCATAACCCTTTTGGGCGACATTTCCGCGACAAGTGATATGTGAGTCCCGGTGTGTACACATCAAATGACCGTGTTATTGTCCCCGAAACATAAGCGTAGATTTTGCGTGATTTGTCCCCTAGTGAATACATGGCTTAACTGACTACGGACAACAGATCGACAAAGCAGAGCTACGCAGCCACTATGTCCCGACCTTCAAGAAGCCTCTACCACCATCATCAACTTATCTACACAACATTATTTACCCTGAGCAGAGTGAATAACGAATCAATATTAAATAAATGTTTGGGACATAAAAGATAAATAAATCGATCAACGGAGATCACTGTCATCATCTATCCATACACGCCATACATACATCTGTATAAGGTTGGTAAAATATTTCACTTGATAACAATTAATACTGAAATGGCCAACATTGCTGAAAAGTTAACCATTTTATCATAGTTATACATTTGATGATATTTTAAAGACAAAAATGGTTGATATAAGATCCTTGAAAATATCCTTAAAAGATAGATAAATGCTACCACTGACTTTTTGGGAATAATTTACTTTTACACAATTACTTCCTACACGATATTTTTGTATTTCTAACAGTTTAGGCAGCGTTCTCCACGAGTGCACTTACCCGGCAATTTTTTTTTCCGACTTGATTCATTAATACCATTAATGTTCAGTTACTACATATGCTGGAGTAACTTTTAATACACATAAATCTTCCTAGAGAAATGCCGACCATAACAATAAAAACCGCATACAAAACCGTTCAGTGATTCTAGAGATTAGCGCGGTCATACAGACGGACAGACACTTGTCGGGGACTTTTTATACTATGTATTGATATTTTTGGAAAATTGCATGTCTTCTAAATACATGATCTATTTTCAAAATCACAATTTCTCAAAATATGCTTCACATGTATTAAACATCACACGTACCTTTTTTCTATTAAAAAGACCAAGAGATGATATTTCCCTAATTTCGGCCCTGGAAGAACCGTATTTCAAGACGCTGTATTTTGATAAATCTTATTTCTAGGTAGGTACTACTGTTATTTGCTTATTATGTGAAATCGAATGTAAAATTTTTTCAATGAGGGAAGCAAATAATTTATTTTAGCTACCCTAATTTACATTGAAGGTTTGATTTGCAAAATAAATGTGCGTACTCGTATTTATTCAAATCAGCTTTCAAAATAAATACACTTTGAATTTATTTAGCGAAGAATAATCAAATAAAATGAATATTTACCTACTAAAAGGTACCTATACATTCATAATTTTTTATTTATTTATTTGGCTTGATATTCCATCCATAAACATAAAGATATTTTTTATTTTACAATTTTAGAGATTTAAAATTATTATATTATTTATTGAATTGGCGTTAACTTTGTGGAATGATATTACAATTATATATCAATATATCTGCAGTTTTCGAAACTAGTCGTGTATTCCTTAACTCATTAGTGGTGTTTGACAAGTGATATATTGATATATAATTTACAATTATTGATTGCATATTACATTTTGTCTTGGGTTTACACTCCATAAAATAAGCTAGTTGCTCATGCTTAAGGAAGGAGTTTAGAGAAGGTTCGTAGTTCGTGGAACGAAAGAGCGCTCGGTGGTATTGCTGATGTTTATTTCTCTCAGAGTTAAGCTCCGGGTGCCGATGAAAGTGTACAAGTAAGGCAGCAGAGTAATGAAATGACTGACTGACCGACTGATGCAATGTTCAGGGGTATCGTTTATAAAGTTCACTGACTCTTTATTCCCCTTCCAGTCAGGAAACCATATCGCTGACCGATGAGCTTTGTCTAGTTCACAACTGGAAGTACTTAGGTCAGCAAATCCAGATAAATAAAACAATTGGACAACGGAAATTTGGCTGCACAATGTCCTCTGGTCAACGCTCCCAGGTTCAGCGGAAGTAATTTCCGTGCTGGTAAGACTGCTGACGCTATGCAGGTTATTACGCTACCTAAAAGGGGTGGGGTAAAAGTGGTGGGGAATATGTTTCCTGTGTTACCCCTAAACAATAAGTATGCAAAATTTCGGTCAGATATGTCAAACAGTATAGATTTTTAGGATGGAGTAAAGACCGAGGGGGTAACTATTGCCTATGTTACCCGGTGGGTCCTAAAGCAGAATTATGCAAATTTGGTTAAGATCCATCAAATGGTGTAGATTTTTATAGAGAACAGACAGACAGACAGACATTGAGTTTTATAGGTATAGACATACTACGGTTAAAATGTCTAGTATTTGTTAAATAAGGTTTACATACCTACGTTTATACATTTCTTTTCAACAAGCAGCAAACGAGAAACGGTGATCGATCAAAAATTTTATGATGTCGACATGAATAAACATTTTCATATTGCATAGCTAGTAAATCCAAAAAAAATTTAAAACATGATTTTATACGCTTTTTTGAATACATTCGTAGTCGATTTTTTAACATTACCTATGCTGTATCCAAATATCTAATATGTTGTTTTAATGTTTAAATCCAATTTTCGAAGGTGTTTTTCAGCTGTTTCTGTGGCTCTTGCTTGTGAATGACGTGATTATTACCACAGTATACTAAGAACAGTAATACGTCTTCATACAAACTGGCCGCTACCCATTAGAGTGTGTGCGTGCGTGCTCGGCGCCGTGTACGCACGCACTGTGACGCACACATTGACATAGAATATGGGGGCACAAGGCGGCGGCAGTAAGGGCCGTGCCTTCGGTGCCATTCGCGCTCGCAGCCGCCGCTTTAGAAAAAAATGCGCTTCCTGAAAAAAATGCATTTTTTTATGTTTGTGGTGCTTTACTAAAAAGGTGTGTTGATTATCACAAAGACTGTGAGTATTTAAAAGTCTACGTTGATGTTAATCAGCGTTCTCGCAATTTAAGTGCAGAAACTAGGTATACTAATTACAGAAATTTTCGGGTTTCGTGTCTACCTTATGCGTCGGAATCTCAGACGCTACGAGTTAAAAGAAAGGGAGTAAAAATAAAGTGACAACCCTAGCGTAAATGCAAGAGTAGGCTAATAACTCGCCGACAGGCCGGAGATAAACTACTGTTCTGGGTATACTGTGTTATTAATTTGTTTCACTCTCAGAGATTCAAGAGACAAATTTGAGGCCGGCAAATTAATAAAATAGGAGAAGCCGTAGCCATAGCCATAGAATTCTAGCCATAGCCATAGATTAAGGCTACAATTTTCAGTCGTCCTTTTTATAAGATAATGATTATTTAATTGATACTTGCTTCCCAGATTCCTTAATTTTTATTTTTACATTTTTTGCTTGTATACACTGCACGCCACTAATTTAGTTTAATGCTTTTAACTTTATGTTTATTATTTTTTTAATTCGTGATTTTCCACGAAATCAAAGCGATGCTTATACATGACTAGACAAAATTAATCTCAGAAGTTTGTGTATCTAGAATATCGGTAGAAAGTTACTCGACCACATCTACTTTGTTAGCACTTACTTGATTGATGAAGCAAAACACAATTATATTAGGTCCTTACATATGAAATTGGCGTTTTGCCGTACTGGCAAATTTGATCTCAAATATCTTCTCTTTGGTTAGGAATTCCAAATCCAAATTTATACAGCTATTTACTCATGTATTTGTGTTTTGAAAATTATAATTCATTTGATTTTTCCTCAATTGTTTTTTTCTTTGCGTCACTCAGTTTACAAAATGAAAAACTTGAAATATCGCGTTATTTACGAGTACGAGTTCCACCGTGGCACCAGTGCTGCAGAAACGGCTCGAAGGATTAATGATGTGTATGGCGACGGTGCCGCAAAAGAAAACACAGTGCGTTTTTGGTTCCAACGTTTTCGTTCTGGAAATTTCGACCTGCAGAACAAGCCCCGTGGACGGCCGGAGACCAAAGTTGATAATGAAGAATTGAAGGCTATTGTGGAAGCGGATCCATCGCAAACCACATCCGAGTTAGCTGCAGGCTGCGGTGTTAGTGATAAAACTGTTTTAATCCACTTGAAGCAAATTGGTAAGGTGAAAAAGCTTGAAAGGTGGGTACCTCACGAATTGAGTGAAGCAAATCAACAAACGCGCGTTGACTGCTGCGTTGCATTACTCAACCGGCACAATAATGAAGGGATTTTAAATCGAATCATTACCTGTGATGAAAAGTGGATCCTGTACGATAATCGGAAGCGCTCATCGCAATGGCTGAACCCTGCCGAACCAGCCAAACCATGCCCCAAGCGAGAAAATGACTCCAAAAAAATTACTTGTGAGCGTTTGGTGGACTAGTGCTGGTGTCGTTCACTACAGCTTTCTTAAATCTGGCCAGACGATTACGGCAGATGTCTATTGTCAGCAACTGCAAACCATGATGGAAAAGCTAGCTGCTAAACAACCGAGGCTGGTTAATCGCTCTAGACCACTGCTGCTTCATGATAACGCTAGACCACACACTGCACAACAGACGGCTACCAAATTAGAGGAGCTTCAATTGGAATGTCTAAGACATCCACCGTACTCTCCGGACCTTGCCCCAACAGATTACAATTTTTTTCGAAATTTGGATAACTTCTTGCAAAGGAAAAAATTCAACTCCGATGGGGCAGTCCAAACCGCCTTCAAAGATTTTATTGATTCCCGTCCGAATGGTTTTTTTAGTAAAGGGATCGATGAACTACCTATGAGATGGCAAAAGTGCATAGATAGCAATGGTACATACTTTGATTAAATAAATATATTATAATAAAAAAAATCGGCTTTATGTTCCTCCCATACTAAGCGCCAATTTCATATGTAAGGACCTAATATTTAATTAAGGAAAGCCAGGATTCAGCAAATAGGAGAAAATCACTTTTATTCATTAATTTTATTTAAATTGCCTCGACACGTTTGTATGATTTTCTTGCGTATACTATTTATTATATACAATTGATTTATAATGCTGCTGTTTTTTTTTAAAAGTACCTACATAACAGACGTGGTGTAATCAGTCGTGGATTTTCGCTCTACTGGGAACATTTCAAATCTGACGAACTACACGGAAAAAATTTAATATTGGCCAGTTTTAAAAGAGCAATATAGCTGTTTTGGTAATCTGTGGATGAAATGTTTGTTACGTGTATGAAATGACAATGTTTTTCATGTGCATAGTTGATATAATTCATCAATAACGACGGGAAATCAATATTTGTTATACCTTTGTTTATTAAATACGACGAATGTCTACTATAAAACAAAATGTCTATTCTTTAGGAACTCTGTACAGAGAAAAATTAATACATAAGAATTAAACCACATAATGCAATATCAACGGAAGAATATTAAGACTATTTTTGAACTTTAAAGTGTTTAAAAGAAAAATAAGAATGAAAGTAAAATATACCATCACGAGTCAAAGTTATTATTACGGTCGTTAGACATATTTAACTGTATAAAAGGTTACGGATATTTTATACGAACCTTATGTTTTTCGAGAGAAAATTCTCGACGTTTCGTTGAAGTCGTATTCAACGTCATCAGGAGAACGACCTGTACCCGCGGAGGTATTGGGCGGACTGATGAATGTTTCCGTTTCCGGGGACGTAAATTATATGCACTTTGTTGTGGAGTGTTCACTTCTTCTACGATAGAGGTCGCCAGTGTGCAATATGTACTGATTATTCTGCGACGTCTCTCAAAGGTTGAATTAAAGTCGTGAGAACGGGGCGCCAAATATTTGAAAGTTTGTAACTGTCATCTCCGTATACCCAGATTAGTGAGGGAGCCCATTGAAATATACAAATATCCCAATTTCAATAGAGATGTTTTATATATCTTCGTATTTTGCAACCATCCGAGGACTTTAAGGTGTTAAGGTAAGGTAAGCATATAAATAATATTAGTGCCGTGAATGTAAATTAACCTTAAAATCTTTGTTAGCATTTAAACCTTGACGAATAAAAGGATTAATTTGTAATAAATGATCCGATCCAGATAACTTATCACACACCGTGTTGAGCAAGAAAATGTAACTTTTGTATCACGATATCATAGGGTTGCCGCCCACAGGGCAAGAAAATGCCACCCTTTTATTCTATCAAAGCAATAGTTAAGTGTTGTATTTTAAGGATGTTATCAATTGAGATAAAAAGCTTACGCATGACATAACGACACGACCATAGATTATGATTAAAATTATTTAAAATATAATTATGTTCATTATTATTTATGGAATCGGCATTGCAGAAATTATTCATGATGATCATTAAAATGGATGGAATTAAATCCCACATTTTCTAATTTCTAATTTGAATGTGGTTATTTTAATATTTCCATTGAGATTTACCATGAGAGTTCCTGTCACTCTCGAAACTCGAGTAAAATGATATAAAATTTAACTCAAGTAGAGTATATATAGTTTTAGATTATCTGCCTTATTAGGTGAACATTTGTTTTAAGGCAATTGTTACTAATGGTGATTGTAGGATACTATATTATTCATGCGTTGTTATGGTTTATATGCATAAATAAATATATATGTTATTAAATATTAATTAAAGCACGTGGCGATAGAAAAGAAAGATAAATATGTAGAATTACCTATTTTTACTATGAAACAGGGAATCGGATAAATAGTATTGTCAACATTTGTGATCAGTTTGAATAATTAATAATCGTTCGGAATCCTTAGAGCCAATTAGACACATTATTACAGACTCCTTGATAATTTCACTTCTTCTTTCTAATCCATTATATAAAAAGATTGGGAGGAAACTGACATTCCATTGACCGAATTTAGTTTTCATTTTTGGTAGGGTTATGTCATGGCAGTGGTGTCTTATTGAATTTTTTTCAAAAGCGAGTTTCGTCATATCAAGCAAAGCATACCTACTCGAGGAATAAAATGTCAAATGGATACCTAAACTATTTAGTTTAAAATACGTAAGATGGATTTTTGATCTTTGATAGCAGATTCAAGATAATATTTTCCCTATGTATGTTTTACTCAATTGGATGGAAATAAAAAAAAAAAACTTATTTATAACGTTCTCATATTTGTGCATTAAATTCTCAATAACAAAATGCCAAAATATTTTTTGAACAAAATTATTGTAAATAGTGATGTATATTCATATAACACTAGAAATAGGAATAGAATAAGATTACCATATACGAAAAAAGTGTAAACAGAATTGTCTAATGTACAGAGGTGTAAACATATATGATGAGGTTGCAGAAAACGTGAAGAACATAAATAAGATGAATGAATTTAAAAACAAATGCTATAATTATTGTAAAAATAGTATAGAATATCTTATTTATTATATTATAGATTGTACCATAGATTAAATTAGATGTAAATATGTAGGTTATTATGGATACTACATTAGTAATACATTTTAGAATGTAAAGTTTAAAATACTAGTTAATACTTAAGTTAATTAATATTACAGGAGTGTAATATTAATTAACTTAAGAAATAAATACATAAAAAAATTACTTAGAACATTCGTTTTTTTGGATTGTATGAACATTTTGTTTAATTCAGGAGTTCTTAATGTTTAAATTTTCCGCCCCTAGAAAAGTGCCGCCCTAAGGTTTTGCCTGGTTGGGCGCGGCCCTGCGAAGATGGCGCCACAGTGTGAGATGGAAGCTTGACAACGAATGGTGTGTACCGCACCACTCCTCACAGTCTGAACACGTGACTCGTCTCGGAGAATATCCATTTCATAATTGCTTTTCTTTAACCAGCACTTTGGCATTGTTGCCGCACAAGATTTTGCCTTGTCACTGAGATATTAAACTAAAACAATTAGTATCCCATAAAATACATCGCTTTAAGATGGTTACGCGAAACTAATCCATCTCATGAAGATATTAAATATCCATGAAGATGAGAGCGCAGAATACGATTATTGAATTCGTTAAAGCTACTAACGTAATTTATATCTTAACTCTATTAAATTTAAAGCATGGGCGGATATATTATGACGCTAATGAAGGTTCAACTCCAGGTTCTTAAATCCCGAAGGGGCCCCGAAGCATTTTTAGTTCACATTCTTAAAAATGTTGGATATGCTGTACGCGGAGGGATTTTTGAGAAAAAAATTATACAGTAATTTAATCACTTGAATTTTAATTTCACTTCACAATAATTCACAAATAATTTCATTTGAAATTCGTTTCTTGCAAGCGTCTTCAATTTTGACTTCATATTTTTTACTTTTTGCAATTAGAATCAGGCATTTTTACATTTCTTCAACCTCTCTTTTACTTCGCACTCCAAATCAAGAAAATGGACTTAAAACCGTATACATGTTATGTATACTTGAATTATATTTTATATTTTACTACTCGAGTTTAGAGAGTATCAGAATCTTTCGTCACAGGTTAGGTATTCCTACCGACCACATTTAAATACAGAAATATTTTTTACATGGATTAGGTGGGAATACAAATAATTAATTGACTAGAAACTGACAAAAACAGCCAGAATTACTGGTATAAAGGTGGTTCAAACTAGAATATTGAGAGGAAGAGAAGGTACAATATTTAGCAAAATTTGTATTGCTAAGCAAATTAATGCCCGTGATCAAATTTCTTTTAATTTACAAACTTACAAAGTTATTCATTTAATTACCTTTGTACATGACGGGTGCATATAAAGATTATTAGTCTTGATGTGGTTAGTGAACTCAGAAAAGTTATTATCTGTTTGTATGAAACGACGTTGCTTTTTTAGTTTAATGTTGGGATTTCAAGAAGTTTGACCGTAAATATATCGGTCAAACTGATGTATTTACTATTACAATCTCCACACGAAATTTTATAATCTCCACTGTTTTTTTAATTATCTATTTTTGAGTGGTGTGAGTGGTAGAAAGTCTTTCTATCTTTGAAATGTCATTAAACAGTTAAGATGCCAAACGTTGTATATAACTGTGTTTTCACGCGGTTTTTGAAAGTATAAATAAAGAATTAACATGGGATTTTAAATAACATTATATAAAATATTATTTTCCTACGCCTAAATAACGTTTCAACAATATATTTTTTTTTTCGAAAATGAAAAAGTATTCATAATTTATTGTTAAAAAAAATATACTTTAGAGCTCAACCAATCCTTGTGATCTCCCTAACAAATATGGTTTAAAGTGTAAAAGTTAATGGATGCAACATAATATTTTAACTAAGCATAATGATGCTTATAAAATATCGCGGCTAAGCATTTTCAATTAAATTTATGTTTAACTGTGTTTTATATCAGCTCGAGAATATTTATTAAAACCAGTCGATGAAAATGATCAATTTACATATCTCCATCAAGTTATGTAGATAAATAACATTAAAATTTGCATTTTTTTCAATATTTCTGACTAATTTTTTGCAAAAAGTTGAACATTCGACTCATTTTCAAGGCAGGAATCACCTGTAAAGTTTTTGCTACTAGCTATGAGACATTCTGTATATATAAGTCAACTTTAACTATACGCAAATATACCCATTCGTTAAAAAACATAATTTCACGATATGCGCAGTTAAGGTGAAGTTCAAGCCTCCAAAGATGGTTCAGTTTACATTAGTATGAACAGTGTAATCCATATTTGATTCGTATTATGTCAATATGTACAAATAATTTCACATGTAACGAATTTTGGGGTGTGCGACCTCCCTTCCTCATTAACGAAACATAACCATCCACCCGTAAATAAATAATAAGGAATATATTGATTGGTATAAATTAAATGTGATACCTATTGAACGATGGAAGATTCGCGGTTTTGAAATCATTATGAAGTTAAATAATTTATTAGTTGGCTCGAAGGCTTGATGGCGGACTATCGTTCTGTGGGTTGATGCTGAAGTAGCGATGAATCCCGTAGGAAGCCACGAATAATTGGTGTTATTAAATGTATGCGTTGAATAAACTATCGATTATTTTTTAAAGCAGTTTGACCTTGTTAAATGTTTAAAAATGTCCCGATTTTTGGAAAGAATGCTGTGCTGACAGATTGGTTTTGGGGCGCGCAGCTGCTGCAGCGAAGCATCGCGTGCTCACAGACTAGTGATGGTATTTCAACCGGTGACACAATAACCGTTATTTGAGATTTGTGTCTGCGTCGATGATTGACAACTGATTTTTTGCAATTTGACGGGCAACCATCGGCACTAGACAACAATTTTATCTTAGTTATCAATCATCGGTAGAATCGTATTCAAATCCCAAAAAACTGTACAGAAAATAACCGGTTAAAATAATGGTTTAGCCATCACTATCACAGAGTGCCCAAAGAGCGAACATTTTGTTCATTCCATGTTACATTACAGGCGCAGAGTTCTCGTCTATCTCTCGTACATAATCAAGCAGCTCTTTTAAAAAATATATATGTTGATAAGGAAAAGGTTAAAACTTGGAGCAAAAATGGTTGGAAATATTTCATTATTATGAGAAAAAACTATGTAAAATACAATAATGCATTAAAAATTATGAAATACGCGTTGTCCTTAACAGGAATTAAAGCTGCGATTGAACGCGTTTTTTCAGTCGTAAATAAAGTGCGGACATCTGATTTAATTTTACAATTAAGTGTCGAGACTATCAAAGCCATATTATGTGTGAAATATAATTAGACAATCTTCTTTGTGTAGTTTTCTGAGAAAATTTATATTTTGACAAATTCTTGCGAAAATTTTCATGACGCGGGGATTTTATAATGGGTTTTTAAAGGTTTGTAATAATGTAGTGTTGACATATTTATCACATGTGTGAAATTTAAAAAAATATAAAATAAAAATTTTTTGCGTTCAATGATAATATAATTTTTTTGCTATGGGGTATTTTTTTAAGACCACTCCCTCCCCCTTCTCCGTCAACGGTGTCATGCAAAATCTTGTCAATTTATATATAAATCATAAAATTATTCGAACCGCAGCGAATTGGGTATCCCTATTTCGCTGTTTTTTTAATGGAATATAACTTGGGTGGTCACCAAATATTTTTTTGGTAAATGGATTTTTTCTGAATAGTAATTTAATTTGTGATAAATTACATTGAGAACGCTATCCCGGAAGTATAAAATGAAGGAAACGCCAATTATCAATAGCATCGACAAGAGAAGAGGAAAATGGATCAGACACACAGTAAGACGGCAGCTTTGCACCTAAAAATATATTGGAAGGCAGACGACAGACACAGGCGAGACAGAAAAACACTGAGAAAATAATGAGAGTGGCAAACTTGGCCAACCGGCAACTGTCAGCTGTGATGAAGAACAGGAACGTATAGAAATGCTACATCGATAAGTATCATGTGCTGTGTTCTATGAAGAAAACTAAACACTCAAGTGATTTTTATTAATTATCAATATTGATATAAAATAATAAATTTTAAATATTTGCTTGTTGTTATAACAGGCCGAGGGTATTTTTAATTGTGATATTAGGTTGGATATGAAATAAGTGATAATTAGTGTCAAACCGTTATTTTAACCGGTTACTTTCGGTTAAGTTATTTAGGATTTAAATTAAACACTTTTATTTAGTATAAAACCACTATTTATTTGTTAATATGCCAACCGGATTCGCTTTAATCAACTTCGAGAGGGCACTATATGCCCTGCATATATGCCGTGATATAGTGCCCTGACGAAGCTTGATTAAAGCGAAACCGGTTGGCATATTAACAAATAAATAGTGGTTTTATACGAACTTAACGTGTTTAATTTATTTAATATGTCAAACTATAAAGTGATTGCTTTATACCAGAGTATTAAGGATTTGTAACTGATTATATGGTCGATAGTTGCCCGTCGAATGGAAATCTACAATTTACACTTGAAATTGAAAAACATAATGTATTAAATTTCTTAGACCTAAGTAATCTATTGTTAATAACCATTTTAAATTTAATATCTATAGAAAACCTTCGTGTACGGATACTCTTATCCATGCGTCTTCTGCTCATCCACATTCACATTAAATGGCATCATTTAAATCAATAATCCATAGGGTTTTAAGTATTCCACTAGATATAATATCATATAATAATGAAATCAATACAATAAAACAATAAGCTTACAATAATGGATACAATACTAATATTATTGATAGCATACTTAAAAAGAAAAAGAAATTGTCATTAATTAAAAAATTCTTATATGCACCTGGCTTGGAGGAAATTAATTTACATTGGGAATATTTCAAATAAAATAAGCCATCTCACAAAAAAATTTAAAACTGCTTTCTATACAAATTCTAATTTAAATAAATTATTCTTAAATTGTAAAGATAAGCAGGAGTGGGTGGATAAGAGTGGCATCTATGACATAACATGCAATGATTGTGATGCTATGTATATTGGGCAATATGGTAGAGATATAGGCACAAGAATAAAAGAACATCTAAGAGCATTCAGAGGACTATCCGGATACTCTGAGATGGCTGACCACTGTATTGAACATGATCACTTGCTTGACCAAAATAATGTTAGGGTCCTACATCTAGAGGCGAAGGGTCGTAAACTGGATGCTCTAGAAATACTAGAAATTAATAAAGCAATCAAAAATAAAAATAACCTAATAAATATTCAAATACCTGCGTCATCCCCATTGTTAAAATAAGTATTATTGTACGTAAAAATTAATTACTGTTGTATCTGTCAATAGATAACTACCCTCGCCCCCCCCCCCTCCCTCCCCGTCATCCCTTTACTTTCTATTTGTCGACCTTATTGATTTACAATTAGTTCTAATATTGCCTCTGAAGATGATGGTTGTGTCCATCGAAAGCGCTTAGGCTTATATAACTCAAATTAGTGGAATAAAACGTTGTGCATAAATCATTGTGTTAATCATAATTTAAGCAGGAAACATACACATAAATTTGTATATAATTTTTGAATTCTAGATCTTGCCACTTAATTAACCCTAGGGCACGTTTTAGTTCTGTCCTGAAACATCGAAATGCGAAACGAAATATGTAGTAGATTTTTTAAAAATTTCTACAATACATCTTTATTATATTCTTATTGCAAAAGTAATAAAATACCAAGTCTTTCCCTCTTCACTTACAAAAAGTATGTTACCAAAATTGCAAAATCTCTTTGATGATAAAATGTTAGTCATATATGAATGGTTGACACGTGGTAGCATTTTTTGCCACATTTTCATTTTAAATCAGCGCAGAACATTCAAAATCGGAAGATGCGTGTGGTGGTGGCTTAACACTCACCGTTATTTGAGATTTGTATTTGAGATTGTGTCGATGGTTGCTATCTGATTTTTCACAATTCGACGGGCAATCATTTATACTAGAGAACAACCATATACATCATATACATACCAATCATCGATACAATCAGGTACAAATCTCAAATAACTGTATCATGTGTAACCGGTAAAAATAACTATTTGAACATCGCTAATGCGTAAGCCAGTTAAAGCGTTGTTTGGGGGGTAATGACACCGGTGATTCGCTAACATCGCGAAACAATAATTACAAAACGTCGTGCGTCTCCCTCGCGCATCCCGCCCGCCTCCCGCTGTTTGATTGCCAACCGATCCGCTGTCGGATCTCGTAATTCAGTTGGATGAGATTCAAATAGTCGCTAAAGGGGGACGGGAATAGAATCGGCATTCAATTGTCCAGACCGCAACACAATGGCATCATCGCCATCGCCATCGGCGGCATTTCAGTTTTGCCGCCCATTTGCGCGTCGCCGTCGCCGGAAATGTGGCGAGGATCGCAGAAAGCGGCGACGGTTACTTTGTGTGTCCAATCCCGCTTTTTAGAAGAGCTTACGATAACGTTTCCGAGAACAATGGATGCCGAACGACGAATACGGGCGCGTCCTGTCTGGTGAGAATGAAATAGTTGCGCCAAGTCCAAAACTATTACAAAATCTTCTCGATAATAAAAAAAATTACATTTAATGTAACATGTTCAAATGTAAGCCTTTCGGGAGAGTTTACTGTGCCCAACAAACAGTGGCGTGTACCTCCGTTGAAGCCCATGCTACAGGCCGGCGCCACACTGAGCATATCTTCCGCCACGTCCTTTCAACCGTCAACCGAATTCGGCATTCACATACAATATTCCGCAGCGGATTCAGTCTACAACAAACACATGCGCGTACGCAGTTCGGACGAACCGTCGAATGTGGCGCGTTGCATTTAAAAACATGAGACGCGACGTCACAGATTTTACGTTGACGTAAGTTCCGCGGCCGGGGAACTGAACAGACGCCGAAGCGAGCGTTCCGCCAGCGGATCGACCGATGATCCGCTCAATGTGTTCGATAGGCGCATATTGTATGGAAAGAAATGTAGCGGCGTTCCGCGATGGAAGAAACGCGTAGTATGGCGCCGGCCATATGGGGACACAAAAAATCCATGCCCTACCCGTGTCTGCACTTTTTCCGTGTTATTTTATGTTTTTCTTAATATATTTTGATTTCTTCTTTCCTTTGCACTCACAGTATTATGGTTTTGTGTGGACACTCCGCCACGCCGTACACGTGTCTTAGCATCGTCAGCGGTGTAGTGAAGTCGAACGTTTTAATATTAAAATATTGAAACGTTCGATATATTCTATTGCTATCATCCTGGTTTGTGGTGGGTTCCACTTCCCTTCACTTTTTCTAGCGCTAGTATGTGACATAAAATATTAAGTATCAAAGTGTGATATCTTTATTTGAAAACAAAATAAGTTATGAATGTAGTTATGTAGAACATAAAACCACTGTTTGGCCAATTAATTAAAAACATTGCATACATTTTGAATTTAAACCATTTTGGATCGTTAAAACATTTTTATTTAAAACGTGACATTTGGTAATCTTTTCAACGATCAAAACTATGAAAATGAAAAATTTTCATTTTGATACGTGACGTTGCATACGGAGTTTTTAAAATCGTACCATATGGGAATTAAAAAAAATTCTAATAGGTTTCATTGTAGGTACATTTAATATTTGCCCTGTTAATATATTATGTTGAATTTTTGATCAGATTATCGGCGATTATTATTTATTAAAAATATCAATTTTTTTTCAATTGGGGTTTGTTAGAAAATTGGGATAGTAATGTCTAAAAGCACGTATTTTTTACATTTCCATGGTGGTTCCATATTATGGAAGACGAGAGAAATTTTATTATAACTATTAAATTGATAAAACTGCAAAGTATTCCATATTATTAGATTTTTAATACATATACGGAAGGCCCTTGTATACATATGCATTAGGTACTAATACGGGCCCTATAACAGATATACATTAAGGCGGCACATTTACTGCATATTTGGGCGTTTTTTTATGAAAATGTTGCAATTTATTTAAGGCAGTAACTTAGATAAAACCATTGTTATTATTTGAGTTTATATAAATAAAATGTATACATATATAAATAAAAGTAATAAACTGAACATTATTAACAATAATTAATAGAATATAAGCATTAATCGACAGGCCGTGGCCAAAAAATCGTTTTTAGTGTCTTAGGCGGCGCTAATTTTTAATGAATATTTATTTGTACGCATGAAATGATTTTGCGTACATACAAAAATTAATTAAATAGTGATTTTGTAAAAAGGACTGAAATGCGTAACAGGAAATAAGACGCCGGGAAAGCGCTCGCAATTTCATATGACTAATGTGCGCGCAGAGCGCGCACGATGGAAAAATATCATCGTTTATAAATAAATCAATGTCCAGCAAGTGCCATCACAGCAAAGACACATGCTTCCAACAGCCAGCCCTTCTGATTTTGTATATATGTTACGTGGCTGGTGTCAAGCGTATAGATGTTGTCACATTGATATATTTTGACTTATATCTTCGAAAAAACTATCCAATGAATAATTAATATTTTTTACATTAATGTAAAAATAACTACCCTTAATGATTTACATTCACAAATGTTATGTTATTTATGTGATTATTTTTAAATATTTATTTAAAGTTTTCATACAATACGTGTGGTGGCACACTACCGCCATCTATGAAAACAAATAAAAACATAATTTCTAAAAATGCGTATGTAGATATATACGGTACCTACCTAGTGCGGCAAAATTCAATAATAAATAAATGCACATATATTATCTTTACTTGTATTTACTAATAGATAAATATATATGTATTAGCTTTTTTAAATTTTGATGTTAATTTCTGTTGTTGCTCTATTGATATTTTTAATTGTAAGATGTCAAATGTAAGGCTCGCCCCTTTTATTAATTAAGCTACGCCACTAGCTTGTGTAGCTAGTTAAACAAAATGTTCATTTAACTTACAAAACAAATTGGGATAAACAATTTAATGAAATTTGGCTACTACCATATAAAACAAGATCTCCTTCCATCTCAATGGTTTTTGGCCGTATTTTGTTATATATTTTTATTGAAATATTTTGGTATAGGTTACACCGTGTTTTTAGGGCCACAAAAGCAGCAAAATATTATGTTACACGCTACATGAAATAAATATTATACTCTGCGTAGGTACGAATCTCGAATAACAACGAAGTTTCCAGAAAATTTACATGAATAATGCCTTTGTAATTCAAACATTAGCCGCGTATCGTTATAAAAGTGTCGTAATTTTTTAATTTCAATAATTTATTATTAAGGAGAATCTATAAGTACCTATATTTAGAACTATATACATTATACTCGTACCTACAAAAGCATACCTATATTAATGTCATTGTTCTGTGTTTTGCAAGTAGTGTTCTTGTCACTACTGACGCATTTAAAAACTATTTTCCGTCATTAGGAACTGAATTAATCATATGTCGTATTTAGGTCACTCGATGGGTTGCATAATGTAAACTAATAATTATCCGTTTCTATAATTAAACGTCGATGCTATATTTCGCATATTTATATTAACTTATTACAAAGAAAAATTACATTAATGAATATAAAAAATCTGGGGCAGTTGATTGACTGGCCTATGTTATTTTTGATGTGTGATTATTATACCGCGTGTTTTTTTATATATCAGGCCCGTGTTGTTTTCTATATGTGATTAATTTAAGCGCGTGTTTTTTTATATAACTGGCCGATATTGTATTTGATGTGTGATTAAAATACCGCGTATTTTTTAATATATCAGGCCCGTGTTGTTTTCTATATGTGATTAATTTAACCGGGTGTTTTTTTATATAACTGGCCGATATTGTATTTGATGTGTGATTAAAATACCGCGTGTGGTTTAATATATCAGGCCCGTGTTGTTTTCTATATGTGATTAATTTAACCGCGTGTTTTTTATATAATACGCCGATGTTGTTTTCGATGCGTGTTTAATATTCCGCGTGTTTTTTTAATATAACAGGCCGATGTTGTTTTCGATGTGTGATTAATATTCCGCGTTTTTTTTATATAACAGGTGGATGTTGTTATTGATGGGTGATTAATATTCTGCGTGTTTCTTTCCATAATTGACCCATTTTGTTTGATATATGATGAATGAATTGGTTCTTTTTTATATAATAGGCCAACGACGTGGGTTAAAATGTGGGCAGAAAAGTTTATTATACTTGATGATTTATCATTGTTATAATCTAGAATGAATTATTTTTTATTATATTATTTATTACATTATATATATTAAACTTGTACACCAAATAGCTTATATCTTGTATGTGTTGTGCTATCTAAATTGTTATATTCTGTTACTGTTACTTTAGTATTTTAATTAGTTTATAAAAGAATTATGTATAATTTTTTTAGACGTAATAAATTTTTTGTTAATTCGTTAATAAAAAGTATTAGTATAAAAAGTTAATAAATAAAGAAAAAAAATTTTTTGATGTGTAATTAATATGCCGGGTGTTCTTTATACAATAGGTTTTTTTCGCTACGTAATATAAGTATATTACGTAGCGAAAATAAATATTAGTATATAAATATAAATAATAACTAATATATTAAATATAAGTATATTAGTTTTTTTTTATATAACCGGCCAATGTTGTTTTTGTCTATCTTTTTACAATCTAACAATTTTATTTCGTTATTTTTAAGATCATTTATTTAATTGTTAAAAATAGAAAATGTAACATTAGTATTAACCAACTTGATACAACCGCCCCTAAAAGAGCTAATATTTATGTAGTCTCTGAAGGCGATCATTAAGCTGGTATTATCTTTAATAATAATTTATTACGAATTGAATGAATAATCTTTAAAAAAAGATGATTTGAAAAGTTATTCAAATACTGTCCAGCAGTGGCGTGCAGTGGGTATAAACTTATTTTACGCTGTGACCGACTATATACCTATATTAAAAAAAAAAAAATACGCATATACTTACCTACCTACAAAAATATACCTATAAAAATATACATTTTAACTGTATATAATGAACTATTTTGAGTAGCTTCAATGCACCAAAATAACTGCACTATAAACGAAGTATTGTAAACAAGATATCCTAAATAAATAAATATTTTATATATTGGTAATATGGCAAAATTTTTCAGTATATTTCGAGGACAATTTATATTTAATTAAATCGGGAATAATACTAATTTCAGATATACCTACGTGTCTTTTCACAAAAATAAATCAAACATTTTATGATATTATCGATGGCAATGTCGTCATAAATAATTAACGTGATATGACCATTGGATATGACAGATGGTATTTACATTCACCATAGAAATGATAAATCAGTTTTGGGTCGAATTTGTAAAAATAAACATTTCTGCAATGACTTGCGCGTAGTTCTCACCTGGCATAGGACCTTTTGAAGAAACACGCTATTCCATGAAAAATTTACTTGTCTATACACAAAACTGGCAGCATAGAGCTAAGTAAAAATACACGCTTCAGGAAGAGTTTTTTCTCGACTTGACTAGATCTATGGAACAAATTTGTTGGGCGCAAACAAGTGTGATAGATGAAGAATTCACATGAAGTTAGGTACAGAAAAGTCGGAAATAAAACTTCTAGCAATTCTAGAATTACGGCTAGAATATTAAAACGGAAAAAAAACAGATACGTCACGTTAAACAGAAACGTCAGAAATAAAACTTCTAGCCGTAGGACGAATTATGGCTACAATTTTAAATCAACTTTTTCTTAAGATAAGGATTATTTAATTAATATTTGTTTCCCAGAATCTACTAATGCACAGCTTTTTTGCTTATATGCGCTGCACGCCACTACTGTCCAGCTATTTAAAAACACCCGGTATAAACATAGGCCAAATTAAACATTTAATAGGTCTTTATTTTATTCTGGATTTGGATTGTAAAGTTGATTATTATACATCCTATGGCGAGCCCTAAGTGTATCGTCGAATATGTAGCGATTAAAAGTGCCTTTTGAAATATTCTGCATATATCTCCACACGTAGTAGTTATGGACTAGGTTTGTTATGAATGGAATACGGATGCTGTTTGGTCCAGCCTGGTTCCGATGCGTTAAACACATGTCCAATGATTTCAGAGACCATTACTAGATGAGGCATAGTACATAACATGAGTTGTGACAGGCTCTCGGGTTCATGAAACCTATTCTTCTGATCGTCAGGTTGACATGGTTGAGTTCATCGATTCTTGATTGCTTAGACCACCATACATTAATTATATTGTTTAGAGTCATGATAATATTATATTAGTATTTTTTGGCAAATCAAAGAAAACTCTTTTGACTTTTGTTTAAAACTTAATAATAATATGAAATAAAAAGTAATGGAATAAGAAATTAAAAATTAAACATTCAAATAATATAACTTAAATGAAATTTGCACATTTCGTGAGTTATTTCAAGATTTAAAATGGACTTAAGTACATTTTGAAACCAGACTTGATATTACGTAAGCATTTGGATTTAGGTAGATTCTGAAGTTTAAGGAAATATTCATTGCAAGGGGTGCAATGAAATAAAATTCTCAGTAATTTGAGAGTAAAATATTACTTAATAATTTTGAAATTTTTACTAAACAATGAAAATATTCATATTTTATTCTAGTTTTTTCTATTCTTCTATTATTCTAATTTGGGTATAGGTATATTTTGAAATTCTCTCGTACATATTCGTGTATTTGACCGTTTCCTAAAATTTTCTAGCCTGTTCAGTTATATTATTTATATCGAAATAAATTATGTATTAAATTTTTATTAAACACAGTCAAAGACTCCATATATTTAAACGCCGAAGCCAGATGAATTTTTAAAAGTAAAATATTCATATTTTGTGACGTATTTTTTCTTAACAAAAAAGTTGAAAATTTTCTCTCTCTTGAGATACATAAAATAGAAAGATTTTTTATTAAATACAAGAGATCAAAGTTGTTGACAATATAATGAATGAAGATTTCTTCCAACTTTGAACGGGGTGTATAGTAATAATAAAAGTTTTTAATAAGGAGGGTGAGCTCATTGAATCATGAAAATAAAAGTACCTACGTAAAATGATAATGATTGGAAAATGCCTATTTAGGACACAGCGGAAAATGTTAATTAAAAGTGTTTAATTTAAAAATGTTGAAAATAATCGGCCGTATATTCTTCTTCTTCTTAAATTAGGCAATCCGCCCTTAAAGAGCAATTTGTGGGTATATTAATACGACTTCATTTATTTATTTTACTATTTTATATTATTATTTTAATAAAGAGGTGACAAACATGCAAGACGTGCATAGGTGATATTTATTTATGTTTCATCTTTATATTATTTTTATTTTGTGATTTTGAGTTCTTTGGCTGTCTGCTTGTAAGCAAGTGCCTTTTCGTCTTCGTAATACATTATTAAAATAAATTTAGTTGTATAATTATTTGACTGGAAGAACTTAGCAGTATTTAAATATAATGTAGAGGTACAGAACTTTAAAATGAAATAAGACACATAAAATCAGTCAAAGATTTATGTGAAATATAATTTTATGTCACTAGTGTTTAATTATGATTACGATAACCCAATTTTCAAAATAAATTTGAAAGCGTTTTTCTGGTACGGTCTATTCATGGTGAAATGGTAAACTTAAATAAGCACAAATCAGTTGTCAACTGTCAAAAAAAAAAAAAACGTGTTGCCAATTCAAATCTAAAAAGAAATACCCCATATTTAAACAGTAATGGCATAAAATTATCTTTCAAATACAGCCAATACTTTTTTCATTTTAAAATTCTATGTCTCTAAAAAATACACCCTATACCTAGGATTTTTTTTGCATGTTAAATATTTTCTCTGTATATGCTTTGTAACAAAATATGTTATTCTTCTTCTATTTGTACCCTGTCTGTTCAACGGACATGTTAGTTATCATCACTTTACTTACAGCTCTACAGTAGACTGGCCAAACCGCTATCTCAGGATTTCCAGTCAGGATGTTTTCCTTCTTCCAGGGCCCCGACTTCCGGCAATCTTTCCCTGCACTATGAGATGTAAGATATTGTTCTTCTCTGGATTTTTCATCACACCAGATATTGAAGTTTAAGGATTCTTATTGTTTTAATTACTTCATCATCATACATTTACAAGCTGTCCATCCATCTTCTTTCGAGTTTTCTTCTGTAGATCCACATCTCAAATGCTTCAAGTCGTCATATCAATTTTTCGGTAAGTGTACATGCTTCCATTCCATAAAATAATATTGATAACACGTAGCAAATAACCATTCGCATTCGTAATAGAAGGTTTGAAAAACATATTTTTCATATGTTTTTCAAACTGATCAAAGGATGGGGGAAGTTCTTATAAAAAAATCTAGACTCAACAAAAGATCTTTTTAAATTGTTTCCAGTACCAAACGTGGATGATATTTTCAAGCAAGCAAGCAAGTCCATATTGAAAAAATGAAAGATAAAAACCTTACAAAAAACCAGAAATACTTCAAGTTTATGAGGAATGGAAACCAATTCATAATGCCTAAATTTAAAATAACCCATGTAAATGCAGAACCACTATATTTATAAAGCCATTAACTACTACAATAATTTACCTATCGAGATACGCTGCATCAGTAACCTTTCAGAGCAAATCAAAAAATTAAAACCTTCCTAAAATTAAACTTGAATTCATAAATCATTTAAATCTTTTCTCTCTTCTTCTCTCTTTGGTATCTCTTCTCTTTTCAAAATACTTCAACACTTCTTATCAAATTACCTTTTATTACCATATTATTAAATGACTCGCATATGTACCTATATATAGTAAAAGAACTGAAGCTCCTTCATCAGACTCAAGAGCTTCACTTCACTGATGAGTTTTACATGACTACAAAGTATTAAAAAAAAACTGAATTTGATTTATAAATATATAAGAATTTTATTTGTTCCATATATTAAATTAAATAAAAAAAATCTACGGATTACGTAAGAACGATTTTATTATGTTTTTTTAGTGAAAACTATTTTTATCACGGTACCGTAAGTGTTAATCACTCAAAATATATTAATATTATTTGAGTAGCCATCAAAAGTCGCAGAGGGTAGGGGGTAGTACGCGGCGAGGGAGAAAAACCCGGCCCAAAAGTTTCGTTCCGGTTTGAAAAGGGCTGCTGTCCAAATGGCGCGGAATAATCTAGATAATGGTTGGTATAGGGAAGCCTACTTGTTTATTGATAATAAAGACACACGGAGAACGAATACGCAGAAATAAACAGCGCCTATGAAATAAAAAAAAATGCTCGCCGTACAACCCGGGATGCTCCATTAACAAGCGAATATCTTTCAGACTGGATATTAAAAATAAATGAAAGATGCGATGTGAAGATCTTTCTGAATCTGAAATAATGTAAAATTCAAATATATACATATGAAACCTCCATATGAACATTTCGATCGCGAAAATGCTCAGATTTATCCTGTGTTGTAAGTATTGTGACGGGTCGTGTCTTTGGTAGGCAAATAAAAACACTAAAACATTTTTATCTTTCGTTTATTACGCTAAATCACTGGACACGAATTAAATTGGAGTTTTTAAATTGACAAAGTCCTTAAATGTTTCTAGAATATTCCACACACTTCTTATTACACTGCTTCTTAATTCGCACTGATTCCCTCTTTATATCGTTTAATTGCTTCGATCACTTTCTAGAAAATTCCGTTCAATATTCGTACGTAGAAAAACCTCTTGCCCAGTGGTAGGAACTGCTGATGTCGCGCCGGTTAAACGTCATGAATGGCCGACTCCGCGTCGCGTGGCGTCCTTGTATTTATAGGTAAATTCTTTAGAATTTTTACGATAACTGCTTTAAAGACTTTTGGAGCATTCCAGAGATAACGAGGGATCCTAGACGACTCCAGAGCGTTTTATAGTGTTGTTGTCAGTAAAACCGGGTGATAAATTTCGTACATTCGTTTTTAAATACTGTTTTGATATTACATAACAAGTGATATTACATAAAGGTGAGAGGCCAACTTGAGTTTAATTCAATTGTATGGCCCCCTGGTGTAATGTACATGTACAGATTACGGAGAGAATCCAGCATAAATTTTGAAATATATCATTGAATAATTTTATGTAAATATCATTGTATCATGTGGCAGTCACTTCATGGTGCAATATTTTAAATATATTTTTTATTTAAATTTTGTACCACACGCACAATGTGAGTTATTTTTTAAACCATAATTTCTAGAGGAGCAATCCCTCCCATCATCATCATAGTTAATAACTAACTTAAATACAAAATTTCTAACTATTCGGGTAGGACAGTCGTGTAGTGGGGAGGGTATTTTGATCGTTAACGGAAACAGTCAAGGATCTGAGAAGTGTTTTGAAATGTGATATAATGGTTGTTATTTATTGTGGAAATTTACGGACGGTTTTGCGTACAGGGCCCGAATTCAGACTCAATACTTGGATGATTTTAAGGTTATTTTGTACTAAAAATTACGCTTTTAAGGCTTAACTTTAAATCACCTAAGTATTGAATCTGAATTCGGGCCTAGGAATATCACTTGCGTATGTTGCGTCGGCCGGCGACAGAGTGGTGATACCTGTGATGACCAGGAGTAGATTAGCCGCTTCGAGTTCCGATTGGTGGATGTAGGCTCGATGCGCGCGGCTAGACCCGCGACGGCTCTCGACCACCACACTGAACTCAAATGTCATAAATAAGTTTACCAAGCATAAGAAAGCGTTAGGCGCAAAAATATTTTTTGTATGTTTCTCTAAACCAAAATAAATTAAAAACATTTTTTTTTATTTCACGATATTTATTGATTACGACCGATATGATTACGGGTACATATCTATTAGTTTTTACCCTTAGAGCCAAGTTATAAAACATCAAGGTTTATTCTATATGAGCCGGAAAATTCTAAAGTCAAAAGCAAAAATAAAGGCGGGGTACAGCGAATCGGATTCCGTAATTCAGTTTTTATAGGAAATCCCGAGAAAGGCAATCCGAATTTCAAGACCCTGTTATTCGGTTCTTGATGCTCTCAAACCACAGCCGAGGATACTCACCGAGAAAATCAATCAAAGGAAATGTAATCACAAACTCGCAATTCATTGAAGTAGTCAATACGAAGTTCTAAAAATGTTTTCTGTTTTATCCATTGAGTAAATTGAACGTCTTTCGAGTTTTATACATCAAGTTAAATTTGGGAAATAGGATATAAGTATATTAAAAAAAATGTTTCGCAAGCCAATAGTAAGAGGATAGTAACAAGGCGTATGGCTGACATAAGAGCGTGACGGGAGACAGGCCGTCTCTCTCTCTCTCTCTCTCTCTCTCTCTCTAAGTAAAGCGCACCGCAAATCGCGGCAGAGAGCCCTGCCGCGGCATTTACCTGTAGAAACCACCGGTCGACGTGTCTACCTAAGTTTTTTTTACATTATCTCTTAATATTACTTATTACGCTTCTTTATAATCATAAATCCAATTCCTTAAATACGTAGGTACCTATATATCATAATCATCATCATCATCAATCGTTTTTTATCCGCTGGTGGATGAAGGCCTCCCCGAGCGCCATCGAATTTGATATATTTATTTAATCCAACGGGCTTAGGATGGCCTGTGGGCACCATGATTCTCCTTTGCCAGAGAAATAGATTGCAAGAATACCTACAGGGCGCTCGATAGTGAATAAGTGCTATTGGAGACGGGCGAATATTCTGGAAAATTTAATAAATTGTCTCACCAAGAAGTGAAAGATTTTCTAGTGACGAGTGTGAAATTAATTGTGACAAATTTCATTAAAGTTATGTTTGTGTTAAGTAACTTTAGTAATTTATAAAAATATTAATTAATTTCAAGTGCTCATTTATCGTCCACCGCCGTGAACCCTTGACAATATAATAAGTGAATATATGCGTGGTTCATTGTATTATTTAATAAATAAATAAATTAATAATTCATAAATAAAAACATTGTTTTATTAACTAAATAAAGACAAATTAACAAATAAATATTGCGACGTAAATTTACATATGATTTTTTATTAACCCTCGAAAACTTTTGATATTTTTTCTACGCTCTGAGTTTTTATTAGTTGATTAGGATAACACGCACATCGTATTTCGAAAATGATGGTGCTTACCAGCGTGACACCGCCGACTCTTCCAACATCCTATCGGTGACTGAGTTGAGACGAAGAATAAACGCGGTATAGGTCTTTTCGTATAAGCTTGCAATTGAGTTAGTGTGGGTCCAGTGTGTAGTACGCGCATTGTTTCGTTGTGTTAAGTTTACGCATATGCCCCTCTCGTCTGCACCTACACTAACTCAATTGCAAGCTTATATGAAAAGATCCATAAACTCGATAGTTTGAAAGAGAACATTTGTTGCTTTCTATGGTTAAAATACGAACATGAATTCTTAAGGTCTTTTGCGTTTACCTTTGAAATGTTAATTAAATTTGTTCTTTGTTATGTTGTAACGTTAATGTTATGTATATATATAATATTTTTTATTCAAATGTCCTCGAAGTTTTAAGTATCAAATTATTTATGGTATTTATTGGAGCAGTGGGTTTTCAATATTTCCTTTCCCAATTACAGCAAGTTAATTACTTATTTATTGAATAGCCTAAATATATCATTATAAAAAATATACTGTGTGGTAACTGTGGTTCATCGAACTAATTACAAATTATTAATTTCGTTAAAATGGCCTGCCTACTATATTATGTAATTTGCGAAAATAATCGAAATGAACTATGTACAAAAAATTAACATACCTAAATAAATTATTAGCACCCCGAGTACATAAGTGTATTAAGTAAAAAAATATAATTTTTTGTACATTTAACATTTAGTTAATAATGCAGTTATATTCAGCATTTTTTGGTTTGTTAAATGCTGTAATGTACTAACTTGAATAAAATATGAAAGGCGTGGAATTGAATAACTTCATTAAAGTAATTTTAAAAAACTTAATAAGTTGACTACTTTACTATATAATTAAGATATAAAGGTTAGTTGAAGTAAATCGCGCCCATAAAACCAATTTCGGGTAGTTTATTCCACAAAAATTTGTGGAATAAACTACCTAATAATCTGAGACAAACAGACAGCTTACCACAGTTTAAAAAACAACCAAAGACGCATTTGTTTAGACAATCATATAAAAACCTATAGAATCAGACCGTAAAAACACTGCGTAATGTTTCCCATTCCCAGTATGCACTCCGCGAAAATACCTGATTTTTTCTAGCCCTCGCAATTATTATAATTTTAAATGTTAATTAGATTTTTTGCAAGTCATCTAGTGAATAAGTATGTAATACATAGTAAATAAGTGTTTTTAGTCAGTAAGTTGTTTTGTGTGAAGCGCCCTTTAGGTGAGTACTCACGAAAACGGTGTTATATAAATGATCCAACTATTATTATTATTTATAATGCGGTAAGGCATCAATGTGATATTAATTTTTGTGCATAAGTGTATTATTTTGAATTGGTATTTTTTATGATGAATATTTTTGATGTTAAACCTATTTTTGATTTGATTTACACCATCAAACATTATTTGCATCATTTTTAAACCTACATATGTACATATGTACTAGGAATGATTTAAAAGATACGTATGATTTTAAATTGGATTTAAAACAATAGACTTTCATATTTCTTATGCATTACAGAATTCATCTTAAATCATTTAATTATAAAGAGTATTGAGTCAAAAACAATAATTTATCATGCTTAAGCCATTTATTTAATATTTTTTGCATCCAATCTAAATCCAAATCCTTGTGATATTCAAAAAATATCGAAAATGAATTGAAAATCTATTTAATAAAGAATTTTGTAACTTAAAACGTTGATATCAGTACTTTTTGTACTATACTACACTAAAGTATTCATGGCGTGATATTATCTTGTGCGATATTTTTATTATTAATTATTATTATTAATTATTTTGATTGATATTCCAGATTGATTACCCAGTATTATATGAAGCACTAGAATAACATGTTCTAACGGTAAACTAATAATTAATTATTTATCATGGAATAAATATTTCAAAACCAATATAGATCAGCGCGTGGTCAAAAGCAAACATTGAAATTAATATTTTTGATGAATTTATAGGTTTAATTTATTGATAGTGCTTTGGAGACCTCATGATAAATAAATGTTTAGTTAATTTGTTTGTTTTAATATGACAAGTCAGTAACCGTTTTATAACTATAAAATGGTTATTTACCTTGATGTAAATGAACTTTAAAGCGCCCGCCTGTTACATTTATGTAATGTGCTTTGCTAACTCAAAATCAATTAATCATTAGTTAGAAGTGAATGAAAATCATCAATTTTACAATAAACTTACCTGCTCTTATTTTTTATATATATTATGCTCTCTTGCTTATTATTTCTGTGTTAATTTAAATCTGTATTTTTATCAATATTTTCATATGTAAGTTCTGAAAACCTTATTACTGGATTTTTTCCATAGAGGGATGATAATCAATTCATCAATCATAGAAGTCTCACAGAGACGAAGCTATTTATATGGGAAACGTTTACGGAAGTCTTTTATAGGCTGGCCCAGTGAACACTGGGCCAGCGTTCATCAATTCCACCGTATTCATTTATATTTAAAAAATAGTCAGGTGTCATGACCAGCTGCGAAATCCATATATACCTACTGATGTCATGGGAAAGACTACAGATGTTTCTAGCGTAGTCTATTTGAATATAGGAAAAAAACTGATTTAGAACATATAACACACTACTTGAATATTATCAAAAATTTAATAATGTTAGGATATTCTTTCGGCGGAATTGTGAACGTTACATTGTGTAAAGTGATCACTTAAGCTAAGTCATACAGGTCATAAGCCCTGGGCTACCCTATATAAGACTTCCATAAATGTTTTTCATATAAATAGCTTCGTCTCTCGAAGACTTTTATTTTTGATCTTACTTTATTTTTATATTTAGTGATACTCCCATTTTTGTGTGCAGATATCATGCTTTCTTGATTTATTTATAGGTACTTAATGCTATATTTATTGAATTTTTTTTAGTTACATGTAATACATTTTCCCAAGTTAAGTCCCTCGTTCGTTCTAATAGTTTTATTATTTTACACGCCAATAAGATGTTATGTCGTGGAGATACAATATAAAACTTATTTTTATGGACGTAATTCATATAGAATTACTACGGTGCGTATCTATTCGCATTGTATTAAAGTTTGTAAAAAGTGTTTGTTAGAGATTTTAATGACGTTTTTTATTGTTATATTACTTTTTTATGTACCTATGCTTTGTAAAATATTGGTCACACTCTGTAAAATACGAAATAAAGGTTTAAAATAAAAAAAATGGCGTGAAAAATATTTTGGTCCCGGCAAAGAATGTCTATCCAGGAAAATCTGCATTGGCTCAGTATTTTTGCATTTTAGCCGATGCTCCTAGAAAAGCTCAAAAGCCGTAACGCACGTTTGTCAAAGTGCATGAAGCCCGGTGAACTGAAATTAGAAAACTCACAGATAGACCCGTCCATAGATGAGAAGTATCTATAACACAACACAACTCGTGACAATAACTGTCTCCGGTACGGTATTACCACGAAATATTAGACAAAGCAATGCTCTTGACACGATATCGCAAGAAAGTGCTTAATCACAGCTTTCACGACACTTATAAGTCGTATCAGGGACATCAGTCATGGAAATGGACCACAAGCCACGCTAGTTGACTAGAGAGATCGTACGTATAGGGCAGAACATCTAGGTAAACTCTAACGTTAAGGAAACATTCCGCAATCTCACATATTAATTGCAAGTGAAATAAAAAATCATACATACAAGCATATTAGATGCATAAAATCACCCAAACACCCAAAAAATCATACATACACCCATGCATTCTGAACTAAGCAATATTTATTTATTTATTTAACGCCCTTATGGGCTTTTACAAATATACAGAATATAATTTTTTTTTTAAATATACACAAAAGACAGATAGATATACAGTTAAAAGGCACAAGTACATATTATAATAGAATTTAGAAAGATTAGTAAATTTAGATTGCTGTTAAAGATTCAAGTGCATATAATAGATTTGTGTAAAATTTAGATTTGTGTAAATTTAAAAGAGAATTTTAAGTAGTAAGAAGAAAATGATTGTTAGTATTAAGAAGAAGAAGAAATAGATTGCAGTTAGAAAGATTCAATATTGCTATTTCTTTATCTTGACAGTCATTGTATAATATTGTGACGCTATTTTTTTGACGTTTTATGTTTGACAGGTTTAAAATTAATGAAAACAATCAATTAGAAAGCTCATTATTCGTAATTGTGAATAACTAAGCGTTTGTTTACGTTTTAGAGCTTTCTGATTGATTGAATTCATTGATTTCAAGCATGTCAAATTTAAAACATCGAATTTGGTGGCAATACAATATTATACATAACTGTCAAGATTAGGATAAAGATCTGACATCTCAATATTGCTATTTTCAGAATAGATGAGAATGATTCTTCTTCTTTTTCAGCCTTCATCTCTCCATTGCTGGATGTAGGCCTCTTCCTTACCCGAAGGTGGCTCAGGACTTATGACCTGTATGATCTGGCTTGAGTAATCACTCCACGCAATGTAACGTCCTCAGAACATATAGAAGTAATAAAATAACTTTATTTGTGTAGTACAAAGTTTAAATAAAAATTATATTTTAAATAAAAATTTTGTCCACGAAGTGACTGCCAAATCATTAGCTGTTTAGGGGTTGTTTGTGAACTTCTGTTCGCAACAAACTTGTATCTTTCACTCCTATCGACACTAACAATAAAATTTAACCGTTATATGACTCATTTTCCAAATAAGAGTGGTGTGGTGCAGTCCTAGCGGGTGCTTTCCCTCAATCAACAACAGAATTCCGTAATCTGTATCAATATCGTGAGCGCCCACCATTTGGAGAGTAAGGCGAAAAAATTTTGGCCGAAAAGTTTTTTTTAGACTTAACTACTGAACTTTATCTTTACCAGACCAGTATGTATCGTTTCATTTAACGAGAAATTCGTTTATATGAAAAAAAATTGATCTCACATGTTTCATGTAAAACGATTTCCAGTGTAATATGTTATTTTATGATAAAGAGTGTATCACTGTATCGCTGTAATTATATTATTCGCGCAGTCACCTAAGAAAATACCAACGGTAATGTATTTTATTTTAGCATGAACATTTCAAAGTAAATTATTTGTACAATACCGACTATCCGCGGTTAACTTTTAGTAATGTAGATTTTTCGGTAAAATAAACATTTGCAATACGTTAAAGATAAATAATTCTTGTAAAATGTTGAAAAATTAACGTTATCATAGGTTCCTTTCCTTTTAACTGAGAAATTTAGTATAATATAAATAAATATAAACCCTATAAAATACAGACATACTTAGCAAAGGCGTGCACTCTGTAAGAAAATAAATTTTAATTGCATATTAATTTGATTTGTTATTTTATTTTATTTTATTCGGTCATCCAAGAGGGAGAGTTATATATTAAGTATATAAAGCCAAGCGCAAATAATTCAATGTTCTCAAAATAATGTCTTAACTAGTACCATCTAAATAGTTCATCTAAAATAGTGATGGCTTAACTTTTGAGCTCGTTGTGCGTTCACATCTAAAATATCAATTTTTTGTGATATTATAGAACGAGTTAAATTTTTGATATATTTTATTTAAGAAATAACTAAAAAAAATATTTCCTTATATTAGTGACGTTTTTGTTGCTGAATATTATTTTCTAAATCGATATTTTGTGCATTTCAAGTAAGCGGTAGTCGGTTTTCTTTGTTAATTTTTATATTATTAAACGCTGAGAATAAGGTCTCACAAGAGTACGTTAGGGGAAAAATTGTGAATAAAGTCATAGTCATAGTCATTTTTCTAAAAGTGTCGGGTGACCGGTTCCAAGCACCCCAAGTTTCTTTTCCATAGTGGCAATCTTCTTTATTCTTCAAATTATTTTTTTGAATATCAAGATACAATCGAGCCCAGATGCTGTCTTGAGATTCTGTATCTCCAAATCAACAATTTTCATTAATTGGAAACCATTTAATTCCAAGTCACTGTGGACCACCACATCCAGATACCTACTTAATTATTTTAGCTGTCTGTTCTAAGCTTCTAAATTAATTACATCATTTGCCAATATGGTTAATTAAGGAGCTTACAAGTTGCTGGTACTCATACGCCTAGGATCTATTTTATTTTGTACAGTTAATTTGACTTTCTTTAAATACTCTACATCTCGCATAAAGATTTAAAGTTTAAATTCAAAAGCTTTCAAAAGCAAAAGCGACCAAAGCACGAACAAAACAAGCGCAGTGCGCGTCGTAAGTTCTTGGGCGATGACGTAAACAAAGATTGTCATCCAAAATGTCTTGGCGTGACACATCATTGATCTATTGGAAGAATTTATAACTGATAAATAAAGCTGCACATACATTCCCAGTACCAGCTTAACGCGATTCTTAAGTCTCATGCGCCGCGCGGTGTAGTGAACATACGTCTTCGTTTAAGCATACGTGTTTTGCAAAATAGCGCAAACGTGTATTCAAAGCGGATTTAAATTTACGGGTTCCAGTACACTTACGAAATATGTTTTTTTAACTTTTAATAACCTTAGTTCACGCTGAGTGCACGCCTCTTTTACAAATTCCTACCTAATTCAAAAAGCATAGACATTTGAAACAAAAATAACCTATATGTATTTTAATATTTTAAATAGGATTAATAAATCAAATTTATTCCATCTTACATATGTAAAAGGTATACGTATCACTGCCGCTGTCCACACGCATGTCTGGTAATCCTTGATATTTAAAAAAAATGTCTCAACATTTATAATTTCTAAAATCTATAGGTACTCATGGCCACCCGCTATTGATTTTTGGAATTTCGCTAATATTTTTATTCCAGGATTCCTTATAATTTATAAGAATAATGAAGTTAATTAATACCCTGAAAATTTTAAATATCAAGGATTTATACAACGGTTAACTTTGTATACATATATACCAAATACGTTTTATACCTACAACATGGTGAACATAAAAAAACTGAATCCTTCATTACCAACTTAGTGTTTTCATATTACTGAATAATAGAGCATTAGAAAAATACACTTTCTTTATACTAGCTTAAACAGCGCTAAAATGCTGGGAATATAAAATTCTGACCGTATAAATGTTAATGAGAAATATGATCTCTTATCTCATCGGCTAAGGAAAAACAAAAGCAGCAGAGGTTTAGGTAGAAATAGGTGGTCTTGGCTGCGTAAGCTCAGAAAGTGGCTTAATGAACAAAATGTGGGTAATGAAAGCGGTTTAATGTACTAAACAATTGATATTTAGTCATGGTTGCTTTAAATTTTTGACTTATTGTCAAGGCAGAAATCCATCTGTAAAGTTTTTGCTACTTGCTATGAGATACCCGGTATATTGACAGATGGAGCAAGGAAATGCTACTAAAAATGCTACTCGAACAAAAATTGACTTGACATTGAGCATTTGCGAGAGCTACCGAAGGTTGACTAATCTTTGTATCCCCCCGTCACACCCCCGTGTATGTTCCGTATGTGTGTTATAATAATCCTTAGCGCGACCGGCATCCAAAGCTTATTCATTCCTCTTAAATGACTACAGATGTCACTAATGAGATTTCTATTTTTTTTTATGATTTGGAATTTTTCACCCACACAGAAAGTAAAAATGTTTCTGAACGTACCCTAGTATGTTTTCATCAGGAACGCTAATTTCCCAACGAACCCTAGTAAATTTAATGTTCATGCAATGGAAAATATTTAAAAAAAAATCCATAAATCATCAAAAAAGTTTAGTACGAATAATTTTTAAAAGGCTCTCAGTCTATAAGTGTGCGCTTGGTCCTTACACGCAAATTAATGAGTTTGTTATACTAAATCGCTTTCACAAAATTATTTTACGGTTTACGTGGAAAAGTTTTAGAGTCCTTGGGCATATGCTTCAATATAAAAGATGGCGGATGTGAGTCGTGAATTAAGGAAATAGTATAGGTAAATCTTGGTTATGGTATGTACATTGCGCATGTGTGTGTTATGTATACAGTTCACTAGGGGGCATAAAGAATACAAAATGTTATAACACTAATTTTTAAAATATTAAAATTTTCTTTGTTAGAAAATCGTTGCCTGGCATTGTACTTTGTATTGATAGGTAGTAGCTTTTTATAATATTATTTTTGTAATTAAAATTTTTACGTTAGTACGCAGAAGGAAGTAAATTAATTGGTCTACTACTACTGGAGTCTAGTCAATGCAGCAAATACCGCATTGAGTAAGCTCGTGCAATTGTTATCCGCATGAAAAATCATGCATTCATGATCTCAACCTTGGATTACGAATGCAAATGGTCAGGTGCTACGTTTTTTCGGTATTATTTTATGAAATAGAAGCTAAGACGCGTGCCGAAGAATTAATCAGGTGACTTGAGGCATTCGAGATGTGGATCTTCAGAAGAATACTTAAAATAAGCTGGATGGACAGAGCTACGAATGAAGATGTTGTGGTTCAGATGAATAAAGATAAATAAGCTATTGAAACAATTAACTTGAATATCTCGTACATGTGATGAGACATCCAGAAAAGTACGAGATCTTGCATCTCATAAAGCAAGGAAGTCGGGCCCTGGAAGAAGGAGAACATAATGGCTGAAAAACCAGAGATATTGGTTTGGCCAGTCTACTTTAGGGCCGATCCGGGATGCAGCAAACAGAATTCTCACAGCCAACATGACAGCCATCAACAACGTACGTTGAACGGATAGGGCATGAAAAGAAGAACAAGAAAATTATCTACCGGGACGTAAAATAGTATATTTAAATTGTCGAAGTGACAACGCGTGAATTTCTAAAAAGTCTCAAAACGTATGTTTGACGTTTATGGGTACTGTAGGAAATATAAATCTATAAACGGTGAAAAAACGCAATGAAGACTGCACGAAGACAGAATGGATTTTGATTGGTCTGAAAGTACCGAAACGGCGCAAAACAGGGGAAGATGGGACCGCCATGTTCAGACTTTTGTCCCCCAACCCTCTCAAGATAAGGGGTAGAAAATGACGATGAATTAAATATGTAGTCACCATGGTAACGAGTATTGCTTTGGTCACTTTTCCTTCTCATATTTTTTGTGAATTTGTAAGTATGAGTTTTTTGGAAAAGTGCGAGCTAAATGTTTATGTTTTTTAACATTTCATAGGTATTCTTGTATAACCACGAACAAAATTTGCAATATTTGCCTGCATCTAAGATTGCTGCTTATCACATAATGGACTCCGTCAACCTTGGAATCCACGCACTCGATGCTTGTGCGGTAATTATACGGCTAGTATAATATGTTAATTTATAACATACTTTTCAATTTATTTTTAACAGTGTTTCTAATTTTTTAACCATTAAAAAGTGTAATTCTGTGACATGTTATTTCCCCTATTCTCAAAAAAAGTTGTATATTGTACATTAAAGCCACAGTAGAATAATCTATCTGGGTCATTAATGAAGTTTTTATAATTTGTAGATTTTAAATAAAAATGAAATAAGTATCACACTTAAAAGTATATCATACAAATAATAGTATTTATTCCGAATTTACTCACAGTTATAAATGTAAAAATCTTTTTACGTGTAAATTATTTTGGTTGGGGGTAAAAAGGATATTGCATTTTATGTAGAAAGATATTTCCAAATTTTCATGAACGTTAATACGTTCAATTCAATATACCTAATACTAAAGATGTCTCTAAAAAAATATTATCGATACCGTACAAAAGAAACTGATTTGAATTTTCTTAAAAAAACTGGTATAAAGAGAGACGAATTTGTTTCAAGTATTTCAAATTGAAATATCAGTCTAGAATTATTTTTGAAGATTGTTTCAATGACATATCTGTAGAAATAAAAATAAAGTTATTTTGATGGAATCGGCGGTAAAGATGATCTTAGCACGATAATATTAAAAATGGATGGAACAAAACTATGTTTACTCTACTCGAGTTTAATTATATATTGTAATGAAATGCTAAAAAAGGAATTGCGCACTCCTTGTTATATGTTATGACACTATCGAAGGATCGAGAAAGGCCTATAGCAATCTAGGGCGATCTAGAACACTCGAGGAACTCCTGGAACAACCGAAAAGCGACGGGAACCTTCTCCTAAACACCAGAATAATTTGGAAATTCGATAAAACCAGCCTTTTTTAAAAAATAAAATAGAGATGGGAACTCGGAATACGTGTCACATCAATATTATTACTATTTTCAAACTAAGCTAAATGCTTGTGCTATGAAAATAGGACTAACTTGCTGGTCTGGAGTAAGATTCGAACCCGCGACCTTAGGATCACGAGGTGAGAGTCCTAACCACAAGACCAACAAGCCTTTGCAGGTATAAATAGCGAAACTACGCCGCGGTGGAGTTGAGTCATGTTTTGACAGTTCGGTCCAAAGTCGACCGCAAGGCGATGACCAGGGTGGCGGCCAGTGAGACAATGGAAGCGATAAATAAATCGAAATAGTACCTACGTAGACAAATAAACCGGTGCGACCTCTACGTGCGAGAATTCTGCGAGCGACAAATAAGTGTTACCCAGCAGCGATTAATAAAGTGTTCATGGACAAAGTCATATATTGCGAAATAGTGTAGATTAAATAATAGAGTTAAGTTTAATTCGTATTAAGTGACTTTGTACATTGGATAATGAATTAATCATTAGTTGAAAAATCGCTTATTAATTGCCAGTTTCCATTAATTAACTAAATAATTAGTTAGGTACTGACAAAAGGATCCGGAGTTACTGGTGGAAGGCGGAAGAGAGGTTGCAACGGAAATATTGAGATGAGAGGAGAAAGTTGTTGAAAGTGATATTGTTAATATCAGAGTTCAAATTCCTTTTTACTACCTTTATTTAACTCGTAGCGTTATGCTTGATTGTCGCCGACTTTGCAGTTCGAAACAACATTTATGGAACTCTAATTTTTATACCCTTGTTCCGGTGATCAATCGAGCTGAAAAACTTGGCAAGTCGACTCGTGCGACGATCAAGAAAGTTCTAATCAAATTTCGTAAAAAATAAATACTCTTAGTAATATTCTCGGATTTTTAGACATTTAATTTTTTTGTCAAATTGTTTTTGTCAATATGGCAAATCAATTAGAAAAGTTTTGATCGAATCCGGCGGCTACCGATCGGGCACTCCCCGATAACGTGCGGTAAGTAATTTTCTAAATTGAATTAACTTCGTCGGGATTCATATAGGTACGTCATCTACGAATGTCGAAAAATCTACAATTGATGACAAATGTTTTTAGAATTTAATCTTCAAAGCAGGTAAAGTGTTCGGTATCAAAGCTCAATACAATTGACATTTTAGAATTTATCTAAAAGTATTATAAGTTTAGTGTCATGTTATATGTTTTAATTCGTCTTCAATTGTTGCTATATTTTACAAAGAAAGGGAGTATAATAAAAACTTGGTTTTTATGGGTTACTTTTTTACTCCCTTTATATTAATTAACTTGTGGCGTCTGTCTGTTTGACGCAAAAACTTTGGATCGATTTTTAATCCTTTTCAAGTGATCCAATCGAGCTGAAACTTTGAAAGCAGACTCGTGGCGTCGATTAAAAACAACTATCAAATTTTCTTTAAAAAATTAATAATTATAGTATAATTTTGGATTTTTTAAATTTTTAATGGTTTTTTCATACAACTGAGTAAGTTGTATGAAGAGACTGCGACGCATCTGGTAGACACTAAACCTGATTAAGGTATAATTTTGGATTTTTGGAATTTTTTTATTACTCTCTTTCGTAGCGTCGCCCGACCGAAGCCCAACGCGTAGGTTAAGCGCCAAACCAGTTTCCACTAGTAAATGAGAAAGGGAGTATAATAAATACTTGGTTTTTATGGGTTAGTTTTTTATTTCTGAATTTTCAAAAATTTATTTTATTACCTTTACGTTCGACGGAGCGGAGAATTTTAATTGTATAATTAATATTCCTGTACATTTTTGCGAATACGTGTTACATTATAAATATATAATTTCAATAACCCAAATTATCTATTAAACGCCTTTTTTAACATCATTTCGATTAATCATGGTAAAGAATTGATTAAATTACCGAAAGATCTGAGCTCTTATGTATGGCAAATACCGAGAGTTTTATAAAAATCTAGTCAAAATAGTATATCAATGATTAATCGTTTATTAGCTGTTCAGAGTCAAAAGTAATCAACCTTCAGCATCATTAGAAATAAGTTATTAATAAATTCGTTTTTCTGTAGAAATAAACAAGATGGCCAAAATGCTTCATAATGAAGGAAAAATAGACTTAAGAAGAAAAAAAGTTCGGCTGAGAAAAATTTTCATGAGCTTGCAGATGCAGAAATCATAGAGAAGCTAAAGACCGGACAGAATACAAAGTCGATGGAGAGAGTTGCACTCACAAAGGAATTTTCCTTGAAAAGAAAAATAAAAATATCGCATAATATTTGAATGCGTCTAATTAGAAGCAAAATTCTTAGAACAAGTAAATTAATAAATATAAGATATGTGCCATTCATTTAATTAATATTAATTAATTTTTATTAATAATTAAGATTAAATGTGGTGCAACTGAGATTTATATGTCAGTAAGCCGATTTTTCATGGATGTCATTGATTATAAAAATATCAGAGATGATGGGTTTCATTTTGTGTTTTAAAACTCTCGTTTATAATGGCGTATACAGTCACACCTGTCAACAGACGTTTGACCGGACCGTTTATAGATAGTCCAGGTATTTTGGGAGTCAAATCAACGCTGAAAACGCAAATCATCGTAGCTCAAAATAAATATGTCTGAGTTTGTGTTAATTGAACGATACTACCGTACCATGTACGAAATCAGAGCTACGAAGTCATTTAAAAATCTACTATACTCTTCATACACAATTCTAAGATTCAGAACCGATAAACTTAAATAAAACGTAAGAGTGAGATAACGCGATAGTTCACGAAATAATGACAGCATAAGTATAATCCATATTAATGATTCGCTCTCACCCCACACTTCTGAATCGTAAGAATTCATTACTTTATAAAGTGACACGTAGTTAAATAATCGATCGTTAAATAATGAATCAAAATAGAACTTAAATTAATCGATTATTTAATTTAAAAAAAAATGGACCCGCCGATTAAAATAACATAAATCAACGCTTCCTACTCCACAATTCTGGACGCAATTACAAATCAAAAGAATCGGGGCAAGGAAGAAGACCACGATGGAGACGGATAGATAGATTTCAAGATCTAGAGGAGTGCCCGGCTCTGAATATATCATGGATGGCGCTGTGTAGTGGCGTAATTGACTCTCGAGTCCCACCGGCCGTAAAACAAGACAATAATAATAATATTTTATTGTCAAAAAAATGAATTTATTACCTTGATAAATTTCAGTGATGAATAACAATGAACGTAGCAGTGAAGTGATTAAATTGATTACCATATTTGTTTTATTTAAATTAATAATGAATAAATATATTTATTTATTTATTATTAAATATTATTTAATTATTCGCAGACACGATTTTATAATCAAAACGATTTTTATAATTAATCGAAATATCACCCATAAACTGCTAAACCAAAAATTAGAAAGCACGGCCAAAATAAAATATCCTGAGAACCTAAAAGCTACAATTAAAACTTTTCTTGGAGGTTTGAGTCGATTATGTATTGGCGTACTCACCCAAAAAGTTAATATTGAAGGGAGGCTGGTAACATTGTTTTTCTTAATTAGCTGTGAATGTAAAGTGGACGGGTGTTTTGAATTGACGATTTGATTCATGTGTAGAATTTATTTCTACAACAGATACTTTACTGTTTACACGAGTCAATATCATTTATTTATCTTATATATATTTTATTTTATTTTACAATCCACTTTTTTACTATTCTTCTTCTTGTCTTATATTTTAATTTCATATTACACACATGTAACTAGCTTGTTTATGCTAATATATCGTAATGTTATATTTTCTTTTCCATCTTTTCTTATTTTTATTCATTAGATCTATCCTTTTTTCTCCACTGCTGATTCTTTTTCTATCTTTTATTCTTTGATAACCTCTTCTTTTTATTCTGCAGCGATTCATATAACTTCTAATTAGTTCTGTGGAAACTTGTAAGATGGTCCTTGTCCTATTAAATACTCATGTGTAAATTGATTTTTATTTTGGCTGTTAGTTTCCGTCAATAAATAAATAAAAATATTTATATACCTTCTTGTAAACTTTGCCTGTCTCAACACAAATTCTTCTAGTGAGAAAGGAACGGTTCCTACACAATTTTGTGTATGTATTATTGTATAGATTTAAATAAAATAAATGTTAAAACTATACTTTATTTACTGAATAAACAACTAGTCCACAGTAAATATATAGCTTGTATAACGACTCTAGCTAAAAAATGAATACGAATATTCCGCGCGCAATCTGAAAACTCGATTAATTTTAAGAATGAGCGGATACGAGCGTCTGCAACTTCAGCCGGCGGGTAGGTATCAACCGAGAGCTTTCCGCGTGGATGAGTATAGATCCCGTCGCGCTCGGCCCGACACAATAGAATGTCTGCATTTTTTTTCTCTATGGATATTTTTGGCGGGAACCGACGCTTCTAGCAAATGGCGCCCGGACTTTGAAGCATTATCGAGTTAAATGTCAATTTGCTGATTAGGTTGTCAATGAAATGAAGTATTCTCGTAATCGAATTGAACGATCCAACAGCTGTTGCGTTGTGTTCGGGAGGATCAGTCTGATTGGTATTAAAATATGTGTGTGACTTGTTGCTGAACAATTTATTTATATCAATAATTTGAGGATAAGCTTAAGTGGCCGGATGACTTCCCAGATTTTATGGTCCATGGCGCCGATTTTATTTTATTTGTGTTAATAAAAAGTTATAACTGGTGATAAAAACTAAACTAATAATAACATTTAACACTTAGTTACATAATTTTGATAATTATTCCTATAATTTATCGACAATTAAAACAAATTAGATATATATTCTTTAGAAAAATACTATGATCAAACAAATCGTAGAAAAACATATAGTTGCTACCAGAACATCTAATTTTAACCTTAAATTCTGTTGAAGAATGCTTTGACGATTAAATTTTCCCAACCTACATAATACAGAACTTGTCAGATTTGAGTTGTTTGTATCTAAGCTAAAATTGTGTAAATGCTAGTTGAAAAACCATTTTATTGATTTGTATTATATATATTTTTCAAAATAATTGTATGAACTTTTCAATTTAACATTCCGTACCGAAGAAAGCCGATGTATTGATGGCATATCTTAACTCTTAGGTATATGAAGAAGAATATAATATTAACGAAAATCTATTTGGAACTTTTGTGTTTTTTATTTTAGTTAAAAGATAATTATTCTAGACAAAATTTGTAATTATTCTTATACGAACTTAAACCAACTTGTAATGGACAGAAATAAGTCTTAAACCAATGGGTCGCGGGTAGAAACGGGAGGGTTATAAATAAAATGTACAAGCGGGGAATACAGTCTTACTATTATTTCTACGAGATCATTTACGTGAGAGTACCTACTTACCCACTCAGAACATCTTGTAAGATTCATTGTGAGAAAAATATGTAGCGGCATTGTGAATGGGCGGAATTGAGTTTGCTGATCTGACACGTAGAAGATTGAAATTTTTTAAATAAAAAATAATATATGTATCTGCCTATATATATAAAAAAAACATTAATTATATATTTTTGAAATAAAATATATGTAGATAAATGGGACAAAACAAACTTTGGAAACACAATCACTATCGTAGTTATTACAAGATTTTGTTTGTGTCACAATGAGTTAGTACTAGAGGATGAAGAAAAACTTCGGATTTCCATTCGAGAAGAGAGCCAAAATGGGACCGTTTCTGACATCCAAGAGGAAGGGTTGTTGAAACAATTTGTTTTTGGAGGGCGTTTCTAGAAACTTAGTGAACATTGTTAGATGGCTCTCAAGGGTTCAAGTTAAAATTTTCTATCCGTGCATTGCTAGGTATTTTATTATTTATTTAAACATACATTTTTATGCACAATTTTTGTACAATATTTTGTCTTTTTTATTTTATTCTATTATTACAACTGCATGGAGGTACCTAGATATTGGATGTTTCTCTCCTACAAAAGCGAGCGCTTGTGTTTAGAAGAGGAATATAATGCAGAAATTATAATTTTTTTATGCATATTCGTAATATTAAGTTGAATGAAACGGATTTTAATTGAGAATATGGTTTTTAATAAAAAATATTTACCTGATCTCTTTTAGGATGCATTTTTCTTCAAAATATTTTTACCCCATAGATATTATATGTTTAATGATGTTGCAAAATGACACGAATATGTGTCATTTGCGATTTTTAGTGATAAAATTATGCTTTCATTTTCCTTTGATTGTATGTATTATTGTATGTCTCCGAACTAGATAAATAAAATTTAGCACTAAATTCTCTGTTATTACACTCCATATATTACATATAATACACATTCTTAATTGCAGGCGTAGGTGACGGTTTGAGAGTAAAGCTCTCATTCTGAGAAATGCACTTCTTGCCATTTCTATTCGAGCTCTCACTTCTCGAGATGGATGCATTTCTCGTTCATCCATGCACCAAAGTTCTTATATTGCGTAACTCTTTGTATTGGTTCATTGTTGATGATTATATTTGGATTAGGAAGTTACAGTTTTGGTTATATTAACAATTTTTTACAGTTGTTTTAGAGATATGAAAATAATTTAATCTTCAGGCCATGATTGTTACTTGAATTAAACAAATTTAAATAAATAATTTATAATAATAAGATTGCATTGTGAGCTTCATAATATTTGTAAATAAAGAAATTGACTGATAAAATCAATCATTTGAATATTTAGGGGATACTAGAAAAAATAAAAGAAATACACGACAATATGCGACATATTATAAATATAATAATATTAAAAGTTCATCAATAGAAAAAAGTAATATCCTACAATATAAGTACATCCAGGAACGTGAACAAACAAATGCAAAATATTGTTAAATTCTCAAAAAATTAAGCCTGAAATGTGATTCAATCACATCAAAGCGAATATGTTTTCCTTAAAAACCAAATTTATTAATCATAGAAAAGATATACACAAAAATCAAATCAACGAAAAAATATTTGGCTGCTATTGGGATTCGGACCACGGATCTCCTCCTACCCGGGACAGGCGCGTTAACCAATTACGCTATAGCCGCCTCGTGAATTTCCGTCAATATAGCGACCTTATATATAAGTATTTTATTATTAATTGATTAATACATATTATCCATAATAAGCAATCCACTTTTTGGTAATGCGATAGTCACAATTTACTTTGTGTATCTGCCGCTAGAATGTTAACGCGCCTGCCCTGGATATGAGAAGATCCGTGGTCAGAATCGCGGTAGCAGCCGCCAAATATTTTTTCGTTGATTTGATTTCTCTGTATGTCTTTTGTAATTGATTAATAAATTTGGTTTTCAAAATTCACAGAACTATCTTCTGAAATTGCAACTTCAAAATAAGAATGCGTTCTTTAATATAATGCGATGTTTTCCTTAACAACAACTATACATATATTTCGACACATTTGTGTAAAAAGATTTCTCATAACTGCGCGAGAGTTGAGAGCAAAAACTCTTATAATTAATGTCATGTTTTGCGGGATACATTGATAATTTAAAATGAGAATGTGACGTATGCTTAAATACAAGCCGTCCCCAAACTGTTCCCTGCGGCCCGACCGGTATTGTTTGTACACCGCTGATCCACAATAAGCAAACACAGACGCATATTAATTAATATAAATACACATATATACGAAATTTCGTTTGTTTTGAACCTGTAGAGGTTTCACCGCGATGGTTTGTTTACTCTTCGTAAAAAATTTTGCAAAGCTTTTTTGTATTAAATTATTTGAGGTTATCGGCAAGCGTACTCTAAATTTGAGGACACATCCCACAAAGAGACTGAAAATTTGGACAAGCTGATGAAGATGGCGATCGCCAAGATCAAGACACACGATAATATTTGACTTAATAATTGAACACGATTATTATAACTTACACTATTTGCATGCTAATTTTAAATTTTAATTTAATTATAAATAATTAAATTTTATTTTAATTATATATGCGATCCTGAAGACGAATGATTGGAGTCCCTTGGACAACATACGAATAACGAATGCCTAAATTTTGTAGTGATTAAGTAATTATAGTAATTTTTTGGACACGTCGCTCTGAAAAACTGGTGGTAAGTTGAAAGGCCATGGAGGAAGAGGAACCTCGTGAAAATCAATTTTGGAGTTTTTGACAAATTTGACATTGTCAAAAAATATTGTAGTGTATCGTGATGTGTGTGTGTGTGTGTGCATGTGTGTTAATGTGTGTGCGAGACACAAGAGGGGCGTACGATATAATGGGAGCGCTACTACAAATTTGTTCGGGAAGACAGTTGGTCGCGGGATAAACCTAATATTATACACTATTGTATTCTTACTGGAATAAACGTGTAAAATAACATCAAATTTATTTAAAATGACGGACCTGTACACGCTCTGAAAGAAATCAAATAAAGAGAGGTAGGAATGAGTCACATTATAGGTCGTATTTACGTTTATATTTAAGACAATTTCTTCAATTATTTAAAATTCGAACCCACGCTTGAAAATACAACTTGCTGTCATCCTGTCGTTAAGAGGAAATACGAGACGTTATATTTATTGTTTAAATAGGTGCGTAGCGTGGAAAGGGTAAAGGGTAAACCACTCGAACCCCGTTTTATCAAGGGCGAACATTTGTCAACTGTCCCCTAACCCTTAAGCCGCGAAGGTCTGTTATGTCACCGGGGAAGCGGGAGTTATATGGACATTGTATTTACATCATCCGAAATTTCTATAGCTATTATTACTCGAGGGATTTGGGATATTTACCCGTGTATTACGACACAAAAAATTAGAATGGTTTGTATCCTACTTCTATACATTTTGAAAATATACGTTCTGGTACATTTATGTCACAAACTTGTACGTAGTTCTTTTGACACAAAACCAACAATAAATAAATATAAAGAATGGAAGTTATCTGGAAAATTTACACAAATTTTATATTTTCTCTTTAGAGATTTAGTCAATTAACTCCATTAAGTTTTTGAGTAATCGACATTATAAAAAAGTTCCAGATCACGCTTGTAAACGAAGTTAGCCGAGATATCTACTAGATAATTTGCTTGGATTTATCGTGTTACAAAATTTATTATATTCCCTATAAACTATTTAACAGATGATGGTGTTGAAGCATTCTGGACAATAGGTAGAAGATATTTCTATCAAAATTTACTTAACATAGTTTCTCTTCAAATATAAATCTCGTTTATTACATATATAGGAAATTGGCCTTCAACAAAAGATCCTCGAATCCTCCAACATTGATTTAAAGGTTAGGAAGAACTTGATTAAAACCCATGTCTGATGTATGGCAGCGTAACATGGACCATCGATATCCGGGAGGCTTGTAGCCTTTGAGATATGGTGCTACAGGCGTATAGCAAAGATCCATTGGTCAGAACAAATCCGAAACGACGAGGTGTTGAGCAGGGTGGGCAAAAAGAGGCGGCTCCTAAACAGAATCGCCCATCGAGCAATTTGGATAAGCTATAATATAAGGCTACTTTTACCATCGTCGAGGGATATGTTGAAGGTAACAATCGTAATGGCCACCCGAGATTATCGGAGATGTGCGCCGTAGCACTTACCAAGAAATGAGGAGGCTGGCAGGTGACAGAGAGGAGTGGAGAAATCGAGTGCTTGTTGCAGACCAATCCTAGGATTGCGACCCGGAATAAAAAGGGAATTGGGTAAGTATATTTTTAATTACCTGCATGTTTATTGAGAGAAAAGATAGAATTTTATATGTGCTATATTTTCTTTTTGTATAAGTGATTTGTTGAACAATCATAAAATATTTTTGTTATTCGACTATCTATTCAAACTTTATAAATCCTTGGATTTATGAATGATTGATGATCGGATAATTTCGCTATGGGAGCAAAAAATTAAATAATTCGTATCAATCACTGACTTAAATATTTTATTTGCAATATATTTCAAATATTGAAATAAAAAATCTTTGAAATACAATGAAATACGTCCAAAATTGTAATGTTCACATCATATTGATGAGTATTATCATTATTATTATTTTTATCACGATATTATCATTTGCTAACTATTCTTGGTGCTTTGGAAAATGATTTTCAATAATGGTTAAAGGGAATACCTACCTAATTACTTATTACTTAATTGTGTATACATTTTATTATATAATTCTCTAGAATAATATATAATATATTCAAAGTGTAATGATACTCCTCTCCTATACACGAGTTTATGTCACTCATGTAGAAGAGAAATATCCATTATAAGTAACTGTCTCTATCTTTATTGCAAACAAAAATGTAGGTATGTGTAATAATTTTTTTTTTAAATTTATACCTAATAATCGCGAACACCAAAAGATTGAATATTAATGCAATTATTACAAAACTCAGTGATTGTCAAAATCTTTATTTTTACGGTAACACGACAACTGTTGTACCTATGGTTATCCGTTGAATTGGTAAAAATTAATAACCAATCATCGATATAATCAGATAAAAAACTTACATAACGGTTTTGTGTAACTGGTTAAAAAAATGGTTTTGATGGTCTGGATATTTGAAATTCCACGATTACGTAATTTACATCAACATTAAAATAATTCTCGCCGTTTGAACGTCGGTCACACTTATAAAAATATAAGCCATAAAAAAACATAAGCAGTAGTTTTAGTAACTGTGACAAGGACAGTAACCATAAGGAGTACCTAATGATCATAGTAGTAAAAATGGTATTGTTTGACCTGCCTGGGACTCACTCGTCTTATTGAAGGAGATGATTCTTTCGATCACATAATGAGAAGAAAACGAAAGCGAATTGACACTGTCAAACAGACAAGTTTCACCATAAAATATTTATTGTAACTGCTTAGTTATATCGGGCTTTACTATATATTTTTTTCTTCTTCAAAAAGAGCAAAATGATTTTGTGGTAACATTATTAATATAATAAATAAAAATGAACTCTGTTTTCACCACTTGTGTATTGAAAAATATCAATATGTTTCAGAGCCCATGGCCCCTTCGATACTCGAAGCTCTGAAACATGTTAATGTTTTTTAATATATTAGAGCTGAAAGCAAAGTTCATTTTTATTAATTATATATTTTTTACGCTAGTTAAGGCCATGAGAACACGCCATTTAGAGAAAACTGTGTCGCGGTAGCGTTAGTGATGGACATTGTTACACAGAGAATTATTAATCGTTCGTTTTTTAAACTTAATTATTATTTTACACCTCGTGATTATTTGCGTAGCGTTATTGATGGACATTAAGATAGTATGAAGAATTACGTTTTTTGATGAGCCAATATGGCGCTAGGTGCCACTTCCTAAAACATTACTATTACTAGACAGAATCCTATATGACAAAGCCCTTCAAGAAAAAAACGATAATTACCATGTTGTCCGTGGCAATAAATAAAAGTTTTATTTTACCTGAACGATAAATTTTTAGCAATATTATTTATTAGGTAGTGAATTATTGCAATAAAAGCCATTGGATAGAAAAAAATTGCGTTATGTTACCCGAATTTAACATGTGTTTAATTTTATTTAAAGAGTCACGAATATATGTAAAACCCTTATCAATCTTATAATATACCTACCTTGCGTTCACAATGCTTAGTAGGTTTGGAGTAATTAAATTTTAAACTAAGTTATGTACCTATTAAACGTCATCTAATCGATTCAACCCTTATATATACGTATGCAATACCTATAAATGCTGTCTCCATATAGCCTGTCTCCGTATACAGCAGGGTATGTTTTGACCCTAATTGAAGGCTTTTAACATAAAGTGATACCAAGCGCATACGTTCATACCTAAAAGGGAAATTTTGCTTCGCTCGCTTACCAAATTGGTTCAAATGGTGGACAGTTTCCAAACATTCATTTTACAGTTTATAGTTGAGTAAGAGTGAACCTAGCAGCCGTACCACGAATATTTACACATTAAACAGATTTGACTTTTCAAATTTAAGTAGAAGTTCGTTACTATTAAAAATACCGCTTTATATCTACGTAAATTGCATAGAAAACTGATACACAACTTTAAAATACGAATGAAATTGATATATGTAATCTTTTGATTATGAACTTATATAAGAAATGATTTCATTTCTTTAAATATCCCACCTGAAAATGGGAGCTTATGTTTTGTATGTGCTATAAATCGCGAAGGTTAAAAAATGGAATACCGAGAGAATAATATCATACAGAGATGAACTAAACCCCTTCATCAGGCGAGGGGATTGTGTTACAAGAAGAACGTATTTAATACACATTTAAACTGCAGTAAAAGTGATTATTTTTAAACAATTAAATCCCTTAGTAAGCAAAACGAATTTTTTAAGATAGACTTTTTTTTAAATTTCTTTAAGTTTCTTTCTTTTCAAGTAAAAACGTTTTTTTATACAAAACGTGACTTATTTACCAAGACATTATATTTTTTAAGAGTTTTGAGTTTGACATCTTTATACTTGTTTCAAAATTATGAAGGTTATATAATTTTTTTTTAAACAAGCTTAACGTACCTATTTACATAAACGTAAACATATATACAATAACTACCCTTAAAGATTTACATTCTCAAAATTTATGTGATTATTTTTAAATATTTATTCAAATTTTTCATACAATATATATGGCGGTACACTACCGCCATCTATGAAAATAAATAAAAACATATAATTGACCAAACACATTTCTAAACAAAATGCGTATGTAGATATATATATATGGTATCTACCGAGTGCGGTAAAATTCAATAATTAATAAATGTACACACATTTTCCCTACTTGTATTAACTAATTAATAAATGTATCGGTAGGTATTAGCTTTTTAAAATTTTGATGTTAATTTCTGTTTTTACTCTATTGATATTTTTAATTGTGAGATGTCAAATGTTACACATCACATTCGACTGCTGTTAGGCTTGCTCGTTTTTTTTTCCATTTAATTTCTTCATTAAAACTACGTAGCACCTAGGGCGTAATATTTTGCATTCAATATTAATCATTTGAGCGTAACAATAAAGCGGCGATTATTTTTTATTGTCATAACGTACGGTTGAAAGGCTTGATTAAAAATAAATTCGAAAGCATTGTTCTCGCTAGTTAGGTAAACACAATTGTTTTGTGGTTATTAACACATCATATATATTGTTGCACACGTCAACTGCAAACTTCGGTAAGATAAATACGAAATTTTCAATGCTGAACATTTGTTTGCGCTTGGCAAATAATTTAAAGCAACAAATAGTGAATTCAAAAAAATACTTTTAACTGACCATTGTAAACGCGCACAACACACCACTCAAAGCAAATAATTGTCGAGGGAAATTTTGGAAATAAAATTTATCGAATTTGTTCCCTAACAGTTCTATGCGATAACTGAATTCCAGTTTCGATATAATAACGTTATTCAATATCTAATGTTTTATACAGGGTTATTCGGAAAACATTTAAAACCTTTGCAGAACCATATTTCTGCCTTGATTAAGAGTCGAAAATGTTAAAGCAACCATGACCTAATATCGGTAGTCGCAAACCCTGTCCGTTTTTGTGTAAAATTTTTGCGACTTAACAATCTAGAAGCATTAGAAATTAATAAATCAATCAATAATAATAGTCGAATAATAAATAAACAAATAAATTTATCTAAAAGTCCGATTCTAAAGGTAACTTCACTTAACTCCTCCCCTTATCTCCCCCTAGTTGATCTAGTTGACACTCTGTCCCTTTCTCTTTTTCTTTCCTCCTTTATAAACTCCTGTACTTAGATTAGTCTATATAATAATTGTCCTGAAGAAGGTTGAGTCCAACCGAAACTAGTTGACAAACATATAGCAATAAAGTGGTTTAAAACTTAGTATTTTATTTATTCTTAAAAGTCTTAAATACTTATGACTTACCAGCTAGTATGACATTATTTAGATGACATTATATAATGTCATGCCCGAGTTTTTACTAAAGTAAATAAATAATTTAAAAAATACGTCATATTATTAGAATTTTCCGATAATTCTATAATCTTTTAATATATAATTTTATAATAATTTCCGATAATCTATGTCAACTACTCTGAACAAACTCTAATAAGAAGTAAGGATATTAGACTTCTCATCAACAATCGGGTCACTCAATTACCAGTATACAAATACGTCATATTATTAGAATTTTCCGATATTTCTATGCCAAGTACTATGAACAAACTCTAACAAGAAGCATATTAGAATTCTCATTAACAATCTGGTCACTCAATTACCAGTATACAATATGTAAAATGACCGTAATATAGATGTTAAATCTTTAGTATAAGATCAACTTGACGTGCCCTTCTGCCGAGCAGAAAATTCGCGGTATTGTGAATAAATAAACGCCATCCTCGGCGTCGTTCCTCAGCAGGCCGTGGTTGTGACGCGCGGCCGCCATTTTGCCGATAACAAGACAGCCATTGTGACAGCCCGCGCCGGGTTCAGCATTGTCGCAACTGCTGCAGATTAAGATGTCACAAGTTTGGACGGGAAACGGCGCAGGAGACAATGCAACGCGGCGGAGTGTTGGCTGCCTGCGAGCGCGGAAACCAGATTAAGCGTTTAGTCGGTACGGGAAGCGTTGATTGTTTCAGACAATTGATATGTTCACTTCGCGAGGCGTACTCTGGGGCTTGGATCACGGCGCAGAGTGGCGCTCAGTTTGCTCGGGTGGGCGCCACTTCATATCAGGCGCGAGCAGTACTTATATAGATAATTTACTCTACATAATTAACTCAACTTATACAGGGTTGTTTGGAAGACATTAATAACCTCTCAGGAATATATTCCTGCCTTGATTATGAGTCGAAAATGTTCAAGCTATCATGACCTAATATCAATAGTCATGGTGATATGCGGTATCAAAGTTTGCATTTTTTTTCAATATTTCTTACTTATTTTTTTGTAAAACGTTGGGCTATCATTACAGTAACTTATATCGATTACGAAAAGTTCATTCGTTTCAATACAAGTTAAATAAAATGATAAAAACCCTTAAAAAAGGTTTTTATTATTTTATTTGTCTTGTATTAAAAAGAAAATTAATTTTTCATATTTAATATAATTTACCGCAATGATAGTCCAACGTTTTACAAAAAAGTCAGAAATATTGAAAAAAATGCAAACTTTGATGTCTCATATTTCCATAACTGTTGGTATTAGGTTACAATAGCTCGAACATTTTCGACTCATAATCAAGGTAGGAATATAGTCCTGCGAGGTTATTAATGTTTTCCAAATAACCCTTGTACACACAAGAAATCCAAAGAGTAAAATAGCGAAAAATTACTAAATTGACAATATCTATATAATAGTATAGATTGTTGTTTAAAGTTACAACAGTAATTTATAAAAATGAGGTGTGAAGTATAAAAGATAAAACATAATTTTGAAAAAGGAGATGTCAAGTATAAACAAGTTAAACAAATAGGTATAATAATTTGCTTGTGATTGCATTATGAATTCGGGAATAAAACATAATACAGAAAAAGGAGTTGTGGAATTAAAAATATCAGAGATATGCGCATAGGTGTTACCCAACCTACGCAGTCTGGGTACAAGAGAATTAAAATGCGAGTTGGTTCTAGTGTTGTCACAATAAAATAGTGTAGGTATTCGAGTAGCTCTTTCAGGCGCATGAAATATAAACAAACACAAAATATCTGGGGTGTCAAAATGCGAATTAATAATTTTATAAAGTAAAATAGAATCAGATAAAACTCTACTACTGGATAATGGTAAAAATCCCGTAAAAAACTGTAATATTGTGTAGTTGATATTTTCAATTGGGATGTGAAGTCAATAGTTAATGTAACGTAGAAATTTGTGTTGGATGCGTTCAAGTGTGTATACATGGGCATTGTAATGAGGACTCCAGACAGATGAGTTGTATTCAACCTGACTCCATACAAGGGAACAGTACAATAGTTTGATTGTGTAAAAAATTGAAACCATGCTGCGATGTTCCCATTGCTAGATCCTGTGTGGAACACATAAGCAAGGAAAGGATGGTTAAAAGAATATATGAGGTGAGATGTTCACCAAACTAGGGCACTCCACATGCTCCTTTATTATTTGAAATGATTGTATGTATGATGATTATAAAATAAATATATTCTGCAAAAAAATTTTTGCGTCACAAAGGGAACTTGTTTGCATGAAAAACATAGAATGTAGCTTTAGAAAAAAAATAAAAAAACAGAAAATAGTATATTATACAAAATATATAAAAGGGAGTAATACACATTCTATATGCAGAGCGGGGTCAGGGTAGAAATTACTGCATGGAAAATTTTCAAGCTAGAAATAAGATGCTTGGTGAGGTTTTCACTGCACAAAGCTTTGAGATTCTCTTCATATTTTGTAAATATAAATAACCTTGCTATCTTGTAGGTTTTTTAACCAAAACAAATTTTAATTATTAACGCTGTAGAATATTTTTCATACTGTAATTTTTTTTATATATTTCAGAATTATCTTTAATAATACATTTTTGTTAATATAAACGGGAGAACATCGTCGATTACTTTTTAAAATATCTAAAAGACAAGGAAGGTGACTGTGAAGTATATTGGTTTAGTATATTGACGAGAGAACAAAAGCGAAATAAATATATGACAAGGAAAGTAAGATATTTTTCATGATAAGACAAGACAAGTCATGAAAAATCTAAATAAAATCAATTAGCAGTATAATAAAAACGGGAGAGAATCCGTTTCTCATGAGAGATTATTGTGAACTTCCGTTGGTGGATAAGCGGCGTGAGAGAAACATAGGATAATGTCGCGAGATCGCACGCAACTACTGTAAACATTACTGAAAGCCGCCAAGCGGCAGATACATGAACTAACTTGCTTGATGCTTTATTTTACCGCCTTATTTCGTTTTTATAGTAGTCATTTTCGTAGCGTTTATGACAAAATTAATTCTCCCAAACCAGCCCATTAGTACCTACACTTTAAAATTTTCCTTTCAAAAACGTCAAGTGCCCGCTTACTCGTAGCTTCTAGTTATTGTTTGTACTTACATAATTGGAGAGGATTAACGACATTTACAGGAAATGAAATAAAATGTATCTTTTTATAACGTTTTTATACCACAGGTTCAACTCTTTCTAACCAACATTCCCTCTAATTTTTCTTTAATGTATGTGGAGCAGTAAATTTTGTTGTAAAAGAAAAAAAAATGTGTGTAAATGTCCACTATTTTTTGCACTTGTATATTATGGTGCAACATAAGACATACAGACCCAATCAGGAAGTAATTATATATAAGTTAAATGCACAATACTCTTACCCGATTTTGGTGATTTATCCATTAAAGATTATAAAATGTTGATAAATGTTAGTTCTATTAAGGCAAATCTATAATCTGGTTTTGCATATTCCTTTCCATGTGCGGGGGGGGGGGGGGGGGTTTAGCAAGCCCCCATCAAAATATTGGCGAAACCACATTAAATTAATTTTAACATTATAATAAAATCGTAATTATGTCAAGTTGTAAGCATAACATTTGGAATTAAATAATTGACCCTTGTAGAACACATTTATTAAATATTTAAAATGTCATTAGCATTTTGGAGTGGAATATCATTGTTTCATTAAGCGCTAAGAGAATTTTCATTACGCGCCTTCTAATACTAAAATAAATGTTATAAGTTAGATTAAATGAAATGATACATTGTTTTGTAAGATTTATAATTATAACCCTTATTTTACTAAAAATTTAACAATGATAAACAAATTATGCAAAGGGTTTTAGATTTTGTCAATGGATAATTCATTTAAATGGTAATAAGATAAGTATATTAAATTAATCAGTTAGCGAGGAAGGAAATTGATTTGGAAGAATATAAATCGTATGTTAAATAATATTCCGGTTTGAGTTTT
>JADDOH010015733.1:0-18795 GCA_016648135.1 Agrypnia vestita | reverse complement strand
AAAATATATGTAAGAATAAGAATGCGAAGAAATATACTATTAAGAATAGTATTGTAGATGAGCAACCATGGTCAACGCCGAATATCGTACGATAAGCGGACGTTCTCGGCGCAATTGAATTTTGTCTAAGTAAACGTCCAATATACGCACGGGCAACCATAAACCAACTTTATCAATATTTTGCCTTTGAAGTGAGCCTGTGTTATGAAGAATACATCAAGATGGCCGTCTCTGGATGATATCTCGTTTAAGGGACTGATCATTCTTGGGGGAGGAATTAAATAGCTTAGGTTGTTGTTATACAAGTATGTATAAAACTATTTATTTTCCAAAATATGCATTCGGATTTAAAGTTTTTTTTCTCGTAATTCAAATAGTATGATTTCAAATGTAAGCTAAGTTATGATACGTTTGCATATCAATATGGCAAAACATCATTATTACTATCATATTTCTTACAACAAATGAATCGCATTTTCAAAGACACATTCTTGTACTCAATTTAAGAAAAAATGGAATACTTTTAGGTATAGGCGCGCGCATCCATGCCCACCAGAAGTTAGCCGGAGTAAAATATGTATATTTCATAAATTGTTTATGATTTTCCCGTAGCTGTCAAAAATTTATTCACTTGAAATTATAAAGTGTTACAATAGTATAAATAATAAATACCTAATATATTGTCAACCATCTTGAATCGAATCGTAAAGATGCATTTAAAAGCTGACGAATGATTGTTTATTGAAGTGGAAATGAAAACTATGATTTTAGTTGTGTAATCGAAATGGGAAAAGGAGCTTCTCGTACAGTTTTCTATATTTTATGTTATTGTCGATGTTGAAAATGCACACGTTCTTTGTAAAGGAACAATCACGAAGTCGTATTGAATTATTGCGAGCTGTCAGATTTTGTTTAAATGCGAGTTTACGATAAGTTTAAGAATAAGTTTAAGTTTTTGTTTGCCCCAATTATTTTAAATAGTTACATTGCATCGAAAGCAACTGCTCACCGCTATCCTGCTCTGCCCTCCTGGAGTACTCCGCGCACTCCTGCTTGATGTCAGGACACGATATGTCCACATCAGTGCAGAGCTCTTCATCGCCGCTCCCGGCTGCAGACCCTGGCTCGGGCTTGACGGCAGGAATATCTGGGGCGGCGCTGTCCATGGTTCTAATACTTTTCTGCGAACACGGGCCGCAATTAGCAACGCGACTGTCGAATGACATCCGACCATAGACACGATCGGGGTATAGACTACGATGGGTGTATTGAAGGGACCTGCGCAGCCTATAGCTAATAGTATCAATATGGCATTAATATTCTTATCAATCTAATTTTTTTTTTCAGAAATAAAGACTTCCATAGAAGTTTCTCATACAAGTAGATTTGTCTTTGCGAGACTTTTATAATTTATTTTAATTTCTAAATATCCCTTTGCGGATAAAATCCAGTTATTGTTTCTCAGAACCTCTGCATAAAAATATTGATAAAAATATATTCTGGAATATAAAAACTGAAAACATTAATTTTCAAGCGTATTCGTGTGTATATTTTTAAAAATTCGAAAGAATATAGTAAGTACATTAAAAATAATATTTCTCAATATTCCAAAAATAGAAAGACATCATCACCAGTTGCAAAATTTATGTAGAAGTCATGGAAAGTACTATAAATGTCTGTAGTAAATTCCATTCGAATATATGATGGAAACTGATTTAGAGCGTATACAGAACTTTTAAAAGTTTGATATTGTGTGGATGATTTTACAGTGCATTGTGTAAAGTGATCACTAAAGCCAGCCAGACCATTGGTTGTAAGCCCTGTGAACACCCAAAAAACACTTCCATACCTACATTCCTATATAAAAAGTAGCTTCCTCTTTACGAGACATCATCTATAATATATCTTGATTTCTATTTTAGATTATTTATATACAAGGACGTAATACAGCTTTTCCACAATATATTATATGAGGAGTATAAAAGCAAAGGCAGTAATATCAAAAAAAAATTAGAAATGTTTTAAATGCAGTCACCGAAAATTATTTATTTAAAATGTAATGAATTCTAGATTTCCTGTATCTATCCGTTCCAGAATTATGTTTCCTATAAATTTATTGTATCATCTGTTTATTTTAAATGTAATTCTGTGAATTATGTTTTTTATTGCATTATAAGTACATGTATATGTTATGTGTATGTAACGCTGTTGAATTCCAAATAAATACCTAAATAAATATTTATTTCATCTACCTGATATAACTCTTTGATATCAAATTTGCTATGAAGACGAGTGCCCTCCACTTACGGGCACCGTCTATTCTTCAGTGCAGTCGTGGCTCTACGACTTACCGGTATCATACATAATTTAGTCACAGAGGAAGGAATGGCAGGAGGTGTAAATTAGGCGCGGTATTCGAGGTCCACACAGTTTAATATACACACAGTCAAAGGCAAGGTATTTACAGAAAATTCAATTATTATAATAGGCGAAAGAAAATATACAAACAACACATACAATTTCCAAAAAAATTTTTTTTTTTTTAAGAGAAGTTAAAATTTAAACACAATCCACAATTATATGTATATGAAAGAAAAGGAACAGAAAATTACGCAATCTGCTTCCTTGAGGAAGATTACTTGGAGAAAAGTTAGTTAGTTTAAAATTCGAAATTATCTAATTAATATTTAAAAAAAACAACATAGAAATGTACAATCTACTTACTCATAGGATATTTTTGAGAAAAAATCACATTAATTAAATTCAATCATGCAAACACAAAATTTATATTCTATTTATTAACTAACTTATGCGAAAACAATCACTATTAAAATAAATGTCTCTGCAAAAATCTCGATTGTTGTATACATAAAAAGAGTACTTAAGGCGTTGGGCGTTCTCCACTCCCGATTTCACTTCAGCGTCACCTCTCGACTCCCGATCTCGGTTCGACTGTGACCTCACTTTTCCTGCTTCACGTCCGTAACTACGACCCGTACTTCGGATCTCCTCTCGATTCGCAACTGATTCACTTCCGACTCCCGATCGCAACTGATTCACTTCCGACTCCCGATCGCAACTGATTCACTTCCGACTCCCGATCGCAACTGATTAACTTCCGACTCCCGATCGCAACTCTCTCCTCCGAATCTCGATCGTAACTGATTCACTTCTGACTCCCGATCGCAACTCTCTCCTCCGAATCTCGATCGTAACTGATTCACTTCCGACTCCCGATCGCAACTTGCTTCCTCCGAAACCCGATCGCAACTGATTCACTTGAAGCCGGCTGCCCCCTCACATACTCTGCTCGAACGGGGTGTTGGTCTTCGAGTCTACAGGGCAGCGCCCTCCAAGTTCGCCATCTTCTTCGTCTGTCCCGTCATTGGTTCCCGTGCCGATCTCTCTTCCTTGGTTGGACCGGCGATGCCCCCGGCGGCTTCCTCAGTCTTTCCGTCTCCTGGCCATGTGCAGAGCTCGGTCTTATGCACAATTTTTCCTTTATAGCGGCTCCCGTGCCTACGCCAGCCGTAACTACTCCTTTTTTGTATAGTTCAATTTATTTTTAAATTCTTTTATAATTAAATTTATAATCAAATTCATAATCAAACTTATAATTAAATTTACAATTAAATTTTATAATTAACTTTATAATTAAATTCAATAATTAATTTTTTTTTTATAATTAAATTTCCAGTTAAATTTCTTTTAATTTCATTTCTTCTGGACCAACAATTACATAGAGAAAAAAACGTAAGTTACCAAAAGTAAAAAAAAACTAACAGGTATAGTCCTTACAAATCAAGTTTTTTTTTGACACCTTAATAATATTAGATAGGCAGTATTTGAAACAAAAGAATACGGTCCACTCTTTCCACATATTTGAGCAAATAATCTATTCATATTAATTAAAAGCACTGAGTCAGTGTCTCATTAAATTCGTTTCTCTTTTTGAGATCTAAAAGAAGGTTATTGATTTTAAAATATTTAGGTATATCTTCTGTATGCCTATAGGAAAGGAATCCGTCGATAAAACATAAGTTAGCATATTTTTCCTAAACCCAAAACGATTCAATATTCACATAGAATTTAATAAATGACACAGTCTCGCTTATTACAAACTTATATCACTCTAACGATTAATTATAATTATTAAACCTACAGTAAGTATAATTTTACTGTCTACAAAAATCATTACAGCACGCATAGAATAAACCACATTTGACTTAATATAGAAGGACGTCTCGAGGTGTTTTCAATTTTGATTAAAACTAAATCATAACATTACGCAATTATTACAACTATACAAAGTAGCCATTTTATTGACAATTTAATCTTACAAAAAAAAAACTATAGATATATGTTTATTTTTCTTTAATTCAAAATTAATCCATTCCGGCATTTCGCCAATTTATATTCATTGATTGGCAATTCCATTTTACACGGTTTTCAGATAAAAAAATCTTTCAGCCTTTTGTAGATTAAAATCTCTCTCTTAATTATATCTTTTAAAATAAAAGCTTTTTTGACGAGTCATTCAATAATAATTAATAATAACATTTGCCACAATATTTTAGGTACAGATATAAGAGATTATACTTACATTTTATTTTACATAGTTACAAGTTACATCGTCTATTATAACCCTATATGTATTTTCACATTACAATAAATTTTGATTAGAAAAGCAAAAAAATAGCTATTACGAATATTAATACAAAAAAATAATCCTGACTCTACACAGTATATTTATATGATATCTTGTATTTATTTTATTAATTTATAGGTTTCTTACTTTCCATTGACTTTGTTTCCTTTTTTTTTGTGTGTGTTAAATGATACATCAAGTCTGCGTGTACCTATTGTCGTTGCGTAATTAATTGCTTTTTGTTTTGGGATCACGGCGTCGTAATTACTCTCGCTTTGAAAGTTAAATTTACCTATACATCACACATAATATATCATCGATATATGATATATATTACTGGGGACATTAAATCGTTAGTTGAATTATTAAATTATTATTAGTTATATAACCGATACCTCTCCTCCCAATCATTGATAAATCATCTGGGAATTTAGCAATAGATTTCAAACCCCTAGGCATAATCTTTTCTCTGTTCCCGCCAGCTGCTTGGTAATAGATGGGATTTTCTCCCCATTCCCTTGGGACGATTTATTCGGAAATATTATTATATCGCCGGTTCCAGAAAAAACCTTTGTAAACCAATTTACTTGTAATTCTAAAATATTTTTCTGTGTCGGCAAACGTTTTATTGCACCGGCCGTCAGGGATTTTAAAATGTCCCCAAACATCCCGACCTATTGTTTTCTAAAAGGTTGTCTAAGCCCTAAATATATCCTCTATCATGGCTCGGGTTTTATGATGCAGCCGGCTTGCCTCCCTGGGAAAGTTACCACTTACTGTTTTCTGGCAGAGGACCGCAATTCCGACATCGCAAGTGCGCCCATTCCTATTGTTAAAAGCGGTGCCGACAAGCTCTGCTGGTCATAAAACTATGTTAATCCTATTATTCCTTGCACGTATCAACAAAATATTATCTCTGAAAACCCAATTTAATTTATTTTAAAGTCAGTTCCCCGACTTATTTATTTGTATTACGGTGGCCGGGCAAATCCTGTCTAGTGAAGCGACCATCTGTTAAAGGTATTATTGGAATGTGGATCCGCGTCACGTTCGCCGTCGATTCTATGGGAATTAATCCTCCACGGTAGTGATAACTATATCATACCTATAATACGTTAGGCACATTAATATACATTCTAACGTGCTGTTTGTCACAGTTTCGTACCACATTTTGTTTCACATTTTGTACCGTTTCTTAATTAAAAGTTAATAATATGAATTTCAATAACATAATTAACTTATTTAAGTAAGCACGATGTACTCAAGAAGCATCCGAAATACATTCCGTCAAAACATTTCAGAACGTCAATGTGCTATAAATGCTATTATTCCGTGGGCACACGACTTTGCGGTCATTGCAGCCGTTCGTAGACAGCGTCGACGCCATTTCATATTGACGTTTCTCTTGGACCTTCATCTATGCATTACGAGAACTGTCTGGATAGCTGACGGAGCGATCAGTTGTGTGAGATTCAAGCCGATACAGTTTGAAGATCAATTAAAATTGACAAAAATACACAACAGGTATGTAAACCAATGCATTTTGATACAAGAATAAGTCATTTCGTGTTGCCAACGTCAATAATTAAAAAAAAACTATGGAAACATCAGTTCAACGACATTTCAAACACCGAATGTAGATTTTCCAAAATATGCTTGCTGAGATAATCGACCGTATTCTGAAAATGAACAGATTGATATTTGTGATTGTCACTCCAACAATATAAAAATAGAGAAACTTCAAGGCATCTGTCAATATTTTTATCTTTGTGACGAAAATGTTGGTTCTAATTTAATATTTGAATTTTTTGTACGAAGAAATTAGATGTGTATGACGCAAACTAACTTCTACTAACTTTTAAAATAATATAAGTACCTATATTCTTATTTTATATAATACTAGCTGTGTCCGCGGCTTATCACACGTAGATTTTTTAGTAACTTTTAGTCATATTTTATCAATTTGTGTATCAACCTTATAATACAGATATATGTTGTCATGGACTTTTTTATATAACTGTTTGAGTTCTACAATTTCTCTACAGAAAGTATTTAAATATCTGTTACCGTTAAGGCAGCGTTCGTAAAAAACGCATCGCTCGACCATTTTTTCGTCAACTTTACTTTTAAAATAGGTCACCACGGAAAGCCCTTTTATTTTAAAGGAAAACTGTATCCATCCTAAAAGCCCATTCTAAATATTGGTGAAATAATTTTTAAAATCAGTAATAAGATTTAGTGAAGGATTTTGTTGAATAAATTTATTTTTTTTAATTTTCAGATTCTCACCTTTTATATAATTCCTATTCGCCCCGAAGCGCTTCCAGCCGAATGAAGCATGGATCCTGCTGACCCAGAGCCTGCTGTCGCTGAAGGTATTGTTGGAATCCATTTCTTCATTTCCTACTTGATCTCTGTACATTGAAGTCATATTTTCAAAAGATCAGCGAATCTATTTTCTATTTCCTAGTCCGTAAAAAAAAAGGTTCGTAGAAAAGAGGGCAGCTGGGAGGGTTGGACTCGCTTTTCTTATCCGAAGCATTATCGTTCGATGGCTCCTCCGGTTCCCCTGTTTATCGCAGGATTGGATTTTATCCAATTCGATTTCAATTTCAATTCAATTTATTTATTTTTTATATAACATTAACATTACAAACACAAATTTAATTCGTAAATGTTATAAATAATTTAGAGATATATAAACATATATAAATAAAAACAAACATTAAAAATGCATAAAGTCATTCACATCAAAGGTGTAGGAGAATTCTGCATCGGAATACCCTCTCAGAGACATGGAACAGATCAATATCCAGAGTAATATTGTTCATTTTTTTTTCTTTTTAGCGAAATTTAAAATAAATTAAATTTTAATAAATATTATTATTAAGTTTTAGGTGTTACAGCTGTTTCGGCTTGCAAGGCCATTATCAAACAGTGGATATACCACGTACAAACGACTTATTTATAAAATGTTAAGTTACCCCTTCCCCCCGTTTTCTGCAAATGTTGCGAACAGCTGTAACACCTAAAAATAGTTAACCCGTAGAACATAATAATAATATTTATTAAAATTTAATTTATTTTAAATTTCACTAAAAATAAATATGGAGTTCTACAAATTAAACACAAAAACCATAAATAATATTGTTCAGCGTAGCAGTAGCTCTTCCAACAGGCGTAACCATCGGCAGGTTGGTCCTGTATATTGGAATGTAAAACAATCTATGCTGACGCTGTCTTAGGTAATTATCGACCATACCGCGCAAAAATTGATAAAAATGCGTAATCAGATATACTTTCCATCTAGTCTCTAAACTATTGTAGCCAAGCATACCCTGGAGGAACTCGGTTGGGTAAAGCCAAGGATAATGCCCGTACTCTCTCAAGTAGAGATATCTTAGAAACTTTGTTTGTACTTTCTCTACCATAAGTGAGTACTTAAGCTCACGTGGCCCCCAAATCATCAAGCGACTCTCGATGTAACTACTTCGCACCAAGGAGTTGTAAAGAGTTCTCATTACGCGAGTATTTTCGAAAACCCTGGCTGTACGCAGAACAAATCGTAACATTTTCAATGCATTATCACTGACCGCCTCTATGTGGTCGTGAAATGACTGATTTAATAATATTCTTCGTCACAGGCACAATAGGCATGATGACAGATTTAAAAATAACCTTCTATAATGTAGGTACACGTCTACTATTACCGAAGATAATATTATTTCAGTAATAAACTAAGTATTATTAATATTATCAATATTTAAAGCATTAACTTTGTGGTTAAACAAGGACAAACATGCCCTGACAAGACTAACATGCATGTGATCAATTATTGGTGGAAGTGTAACAATTCTATGGTTGAGGTGTGTAGTGTTGTGAATGTAGTGGTTTAGTGTTGGTCCTGACGAAGAGACGGATACGTCTCGAAACCGGTAGACCTAAAATCTGGTAGTGATTTCTACAAAGTTAACTAACAATCTGTAATAAACTAAGTTTTTACGCAAATAATTGCATTTTCATCTACCTTTTTTTAATTTCGCCCAAAAACGCGCGCAGGTGTCGTGGCGTGACGTCAAGTCTAAGAAAACACTGAAGTGTGTCTATGATAACAATTCTAGAGACACTGTGACCGGTGACGGTACTAAGGCGTGAGGTCATTCGTTCTGACCGGTGTTTCAGATAAAATGGCCAAATGCAGAATTTTATACTTTTTTTTATTGAATATCTTATCAATCTCAAAGTGTATATTTAAACTAGATCATTTTTTAGTATTTTCTTTTCTAAAATCAGTTATTCTTTAATACTTCAATGCTGTCTCCAATGCAATATTATTTGACTTCAGGGTTGTTAATCGTATGGAATCACAAATTCCGAGCTGTACTCACCAATATTTAACCACTTCTCACAATAGCCTCTCATAGGCTGGATCGCCGTGCATGGAGAGGGAACAGGGGGAGGTAAGGGAAACAGAGAATCAGCTCGTTCATACTGGACCCTTGCGTAGGTTCAAAACAACTATGACGCGAATAAATATTCTAATAAAACTGGACTTGTTTGTTTTTTTAGTTTTAACAGTTTAAATATTTGGGCAGCATTATTACTGACAATCTGGACCCTGATATGGAGATCAAATGTAGAATAGAAACAGCCTTCATCAACATCTAAAATTGACGGATGATATCAAGGTTTCAGGACGTCTTCAAATTCACTGTACCCATTGTCAAGTCTATGCATCCTAGGCAATGGTGTCTGAATTTGGTAGTTACTTCTTACACAGAAATATGAATTCCTTAAATGTAATTCTATGAATACGTATTTTTACTTCCTTTCTTTGAACTCGTGGCGTCTGCTTGCTCGTTTCCTTGACGAAAAAAAATTGGATCGATATTTGACCCTTTTCCCGTGATCCAATCGAGCTGAAACTTTGCAAGCAAACTTGTGGCGACGATCAAGAAGATCTATCAAATTTTCGTTAAAAAATAATAATAATTATAGTATTATTTTGGATTTTTAGAAATTTTAATGGTTTTTTCAAATTGGAATCATTACAAAAGTTTGATTACTACCAACGGCGCCGGCGGCCCGATAACGTCACGGAATATTTAAAATTTGAATTACTCCGTCGGTAGGTATAATAGGTACTTCACTACGAATTTCTAAAATTTATGGCAATTGGTTCACTACGGATTTTTGAGAAGAAATAAAATAATAAAGAGATATTTTTAGAGATTTTTGACATAGATATTTGTCTAGACATGTTTCATTTTCAGTCAATCAATTATTACTTGATGGTAAACTTAATTTACAAAGAAAGGGAGTAAAATAAAAACTTGGTTTGTATGGGTTAGTTTTTTTACTTTTTTTTTGCTCTTTTTCAGGTGAAGACCACATTCCGAGTTCTCCTAAAATATTAGAAGAATGTGAGAGTTTACCATCAAAACCTAATGAAAATATACGTAAAGTAACAATTTTGAAAGATTCTTCGAAACCGCCCCGCGAGAGACCTTTCTCATGCACTGAATGCGAGTACTCCTCTTACACGAAAGTGACCTTAGCGAAACACACGCTCACCCACAGCGGTATCAAACCCTTTTCATGTACCGATTGCAGCTACGCGTGCACGCAGAAGCATCACCTCACGGAACACATCCTCACCCACACCGGAGACAAACCCTTCGCTTGTTCTGACTGCAGCTATCAGTGTACCTCGAAGGGAAACCTAAACAGGCATTACCTGAGGATACACAACGCGTCGTACACCAGAGGCAAGAAAACGCTGGCGTGTTCGGAGTGCGCGTATAAATGTTACGAAAAACAAGAACTGAAGGATCACACGTACATTCACACGAAAGAGAAACCGTTTTCATGTTCTCAGTGCAGTTTCGTGTGCTCTCGGAGCGGCGGGCTCAGAAAGCACATGTTCATACATTTGAAGCAGAAGCCGATCGCTTGTCCCGAGTGCAGTTACACGTGCATTCAGATATCCAACATGAGGGACCACGTCATCACGCACACCGGCGAGAAACCCTTCGCTTGTGTCGAGTGCGAGTACGCCTGCAGTCGAAAGCAGCGCCTCAAGCAGCACATGCTCAAGCACGCCCAGAAGCCCTTTTCGTGCTCCGTCTGCGGTTTTAAATGCGCGACGAACGCCCGCTTGACGGCGCACGCGCGATCGCACGACGTCGTGAAACAGTTTTCTTGCGAGGAGTGCTCGTATGCATGCGCTACCAAGCAAGGCTTGACCAGACACGCGCGCGCGCAACACAAAAAGTGTGCCAAAAAATGAAAAAATGTAATGTTTTTTTATGTTCTGAAGTATTATAATATGTTTTTCAGTCTTCATTGTGACCTCTACAAGATGAGGCAGGTAATGCACCTCCGAGAATCTCGGTCCTGGGTCAGCCTCCAGCCGGATACACCGCATTCTTCCGTAGTTGAGGGGTATAAAAACAAAACTGAGATTTTTCCATTGAAGAAATTGTAGGGTGACGCGTTCGAAAGTCATTATTTAGCTAAGAGTGGCAATATTACTTACAATAACGGCTCTTGAAAACATTTGTGTAATTTATAGAAGTATTTTATTGAAAGCGTATCAATTTTTGATGTGTTACATATTTGCGCTCGGTTTATGTGAGTAATTTCGTGAAACGCTTAACAGGAAGTACGAATGAACAAATTTTCAGATTTAGAATTTATTTATTTTATTCGGCGGATTCAACTCAGATATTAGGCGTCGGAAGAAAATGTCAAATTATAATATATATATATATATTTAATACGAAATTTCCCGACTCGTTTCCTTAAATAAATGAAAAATATGTTTAATAATATATATACTTTATTTGCAGTTTAGCAAAGAATACTTCCATTGTTCGGAAATCGACTAGCGAGAAGACGTCAAAGCTTCGTTTGACATTCTCGTAAAACAGTCGATTACTTCCCGAATAAAAATGGAATAATATAAATAAGTGAATTAATAATTCAAAGAGAAACATATAACTATCAAATATTGACGACTTATTAAGTCGCTGGGATAGTGAAATTGGTAACACGCCGTGCGCGAAACACAGAGGTCCGTGGTTCGAATCCAGGTTGCAGCATTTAATTTTTCAGTTTTATTATTTGATAATTGCGTATTTCTCTTTATTTCATTTATTTATTTCGTATTAAATATTACGGGACTCGTTTCCTTAAATAAATGAAAAATATGTTTAATAATATATATATATATATATATATATATATATATTATAATATATAATATATAGAGATATAGCATCAAATATAGGACCTAAAACGAATATATATATATATATATTCACTTCGTTTTAGGTCCTATATTTTTGGGTTTTTCAAACGAATTTGAAGGTTTCTCTGCGAGCGTGAATAAATAAATAATTTTGAAATTTTTGATGTGACATGTTTACGCACGGTTCGTGGACAGCTGCAGACATATTTACCGTCACTCTGCTTCTGTCTTCTGCTTACTCGAGCCGCATATTTTTTTACAGAGTTACTGTGAATCATTTTCGACCGCTGTAAGACTCCCAATTTTTAAACTTTTTTTTTTATTTTTCACTTTTTTTCCGTACTTATTCATTTATGGTACTTTTTAATCCTTAAATTTTGACTGAAATAATTTCCTTCTGTAGCTGTAAAGTTGTAGACTTCTTCTTTTTACTACTTGGCAACATAATTCTACTGAACTATAAAGCAGAGAAATATAACAGCTAAGAATGTTCTTAGGTTTTCACGGCCACTCAGAATCTTCAAGTTTGTGTTTACTGGGGTATTATGCCGTGTTGTTACGACCTTTCGGGCCGACGTTTCGGATCCCATTGCAGGGTCCATCATCAGGGCTGATGATCATCCGTCATCATCAGCCCTGATGATGGACCCTGCAATGGGATCCGAAACGTCGGCCCGAAAGGTCGTAACAACACGGCATAATACCCCAGTAAACACAAACTTGAAAATATAACAGCGTTGCAAGCCGTGTCGTCTTTGATTCTTACCTTTTAACCAACTCTATTAAAAATGCCCATCTGTGAGTAGGTTTACTCGAACTCAGATATGATCTTTAGATTACTACGCCAAAAAGTTACCTTTAGCATTATATTAAGTACTCGCTTGTAATACCGTGTCTAAGCCCATGTAAGGTTTATAATGTCCTAAAATGGTTGACATTCGGGACGAGTAAGTAGGGTGGGTGGTCAGGGAGAGAGCGACGGAGCCTGTTTTGCGCAGGGTCCTAAAGAGTAATTATGCAAAAAAACAGGCACCAATTTCGTCACTACCAAGCACCGATTCGCCTCGGTCGCGTAGACGCGCAGACGCATATAAAATTGTATAGACAATTTATTATATTTATTATTATATATAAATATACATTTAAGTATCGTGCTCTTGTGTCTTGTTAGGTACATGATTATACAGAGAAATTCTTTCAATCCAGGAAGAATTGGCTACCTTCCTGTAATATGATAGTACATTATATTATCGCCATAATTAAATTCTCATTACGTCATCTTGCACGAGAGAATTAAAATTCTGAAAAAAAATAATAAAGTGTTAATTTACGAGTGATATACTGCGAAATAGTGTAATTTGAAGATTAGCGTTAAATTTAATTCATTTTATGCGACTTTGTACATTGAATAGTTATTAATCATTAATTAATAAATCGCTAATTAATTTTCAGTGTTTTCATTCACTCCTCCCCAGCCGCGACACGTAACAATACTAAAAAAATCTTTAATATTTTCACAACACTCTCGTATAGTATACCGAGACAAACGAGACATCACGAAATGTTCTTTGTAGGGACTCACAGGAATAACTACCTATGCATTAAATTCACCGTTTACACGCATGCATTGCCATGGAAACAAATTTTTGGAATTCGTAGACATTTTTCTACCCGAATTGAAATTACTTAGACTTAATATACCAATAGAATTAATAACAGTTTAATGGACTAAATTTTGACTTGTGTTTTGTTCCCCATGAATTATATAAATTTATTATTTTATATTGTCCTAATTATTGTTTATTTCCCTTTTAAATATGTTTGATTTTTATCTTTTATATCTATTTTTGGTTTATTTTATCTTCTTACCTTATTTATCTGATATATTGGTTTAATTATCTTTTTTTTTACTTTGTTAAATTGTTAAAGATTTCTAATTATTACTGTTGCTTGTGTATTAATCATCGTTTATATATATTGTTCATTTTACATATATGTTACATTTTATATTGTTAATTTATCGTAAATATGTTTTATTAATATTATTATTTTTTAATTATTTTCTGTAAAACGTGTATTATGTTAGGTATATAAAAATCCTTTCAATTTTCTTGTAGGTACTGTAAAAGCCTACTGATTAATAAATAATAATAATAATAAAAATCCCCCTTATGATTCATAGTTAACAATTATATTCATGGGATGTTGGAGTGAGTAAACGTTGCAATGTAAGTAGGTACATGATTGCTAATATTGAACCCACGCATTCCTCATCTCTCTGGCATAAGTTGATCGGTGATGGTGGATGTCTAAAGGCCGGTTGTTTCAAGTTGGATTTAAGTAAGCGTTCTTTTAAAGCATAGGTTTTTACGTTCTCCACCAATCAGACGATCCGTTTTCGTAAAAAATCTATGCTTTAATCGACCGCTTACTTTGATTGAACTTGAAACAACCGGGCCTAATAGGGTGGGCCACTTATGTATAAAAAAAAATTATCTTATATTAAATTGTAATAGTGAAAAAATGTTGCTAAATGAGGTCTTTTAATTATATACAAAGTTTCATAACGATTAGAGAACATCTTCTGTATAAAATTATACTTTTTTGTGCTTGTTAAGCCATGTTCTGCTTCGCGAAACTTCATCTTTAATTCGTAAGTTGACTTGTGGAGAAGGCGGCCCGTAGCGCTCTGGACGGTTCCAGGCGATGGCCGCTTCGCCACGGCGGGCCCTGAGCCGCCGCCACGTGTGTTCAAGAACGCAGGGTGGCGCCGTCAACGTCGCTTGTGGAAAAGGCGGCCCGCAGCGCTCTGGACGGTTCCAGGCGATGGCCGCTTCGCCACGGCGGGCCCTGAGCCGCCGCCACGTGTGTTCAAGAACGCGGGGTGGCGCCGTCAACGTCGCTTGTGGAGAAGGCGGCCCACAGCGCTCTGGACGGTTCCAGGCGATGGCCGCTTCGCCACGGCAGGCCCTGAGCCGCCGCCACGTGTGTTCAAGATCGCGGGGAGGCGCCGTCAACGTCGCTTAAGGAGAAGGCGGCCTGCAGCGCTCTGGACGTGATTCCCAAGCCTGGACCACGTGCGCTTCCCGCGAGTTTCCGAGACTTAGCCAGATCCCGCGGCCGGTCGCGCCAAGCCAAACCACGTGCGGTCTCCGCGAGCCGCGCAGCTTGGGATGCGTGCCCCTCGTAGCCACGAGGGCCTCCAATAGTGAAATGTGTGTTTTTTCGTGATGTTTTTGAACTGAATGTGACAGGGACACGATTAACTTATGTGAAGGTCGGACTGCTCGCGTGTAGGTTAGGGGTAATTATTAAGTTAGTGCTAAGTCTTTTAGTTGATAAGGGTTGAGTAGAATTGTGCTTTATAATATTAAACGTGTAAATATTAAAATATACGTGTTATGTTTTGAAATTCCCGCTCCACCTTCCTTGGCAAGGCATCTCTTGATAGACAAAGACGCGTAGCGTCCCAATTCATCAATCAGATTAATTGAACCTCTCTATCACATCAATGCATACCAGATAATAAGATAAAAAAATATTTTTTTCGAAACTTTGAAGCCAACCCGTAGAGAGAGTTTGATTTTCAATTAAAATAGCATTTTTACATCATGTGGCACCATCGTGTCGTTTTTAGAATAGCACCATTGAAAAAAATAATTCTCCCATTTGGTTTTTTCCGTGTATTCTGATATTTCCAGATCAGAGTACCTACTTGGAGTATGGCTAAGATAAAAAAAAAATCAAAGTTATCTAGAGGCGCTACCAGCAAGCGCGTTTTATTGTTTGTCTGTGGTCATTATTTGACAGATTCTACGTTGTCAGTGCATTCTTCGGGCTCGTGGTGAGTCGGTCCGACGCCGCCTTAATAATAATAACAATAATAATAATACAATTAATAATTGTGTTACAATATGCTATTTACATGCTGACACAAACATACTACGATTTTATTGTAAAATATACATTCAATTGGCATTTTAGTGGCCAAAAACTGAAAGAATGGAAGTAGAATTTCAGAAATTAGAAATTATAGGTCATTTTGGATTAACAGAAACGGTGAGATTTTTAATGCGTTATTGCATGGAATCTAGTTTTTTAATGTTTGTTCTCTGCCGTGATTTTTGCTGCTGTCCAAGATCTAACCATTTCCTTATCAATATATTTTTTTATAACGATACCTCGGTATTTTCTGAAATATTACTATCTGCGAAATGTTCATATCTTTCCAATTAAATCTTGTTTTATTGATTCATTTTACTGGATCTTGTTCTTCTAACTGACTTATACCATTACGGATGGTCAACGGAACAAAGTTATATTCTAACCAAAAGGTTGGGTCAAACTATTTTGTCGGCGCAGCCATTGACGTATTACGATATAGACACGTTACTCCCATACTAGCCGGCTTTCATATGGAGCAAATATTGCATTGAAAGAGACAACAAATCACATAATCAAGTAATCACGTAAAAATCAGGTAATTTGAATAATCACGGTGACTAAAATAACATACTCATTCTCACAATAGTGTACGATGCTCTGTTCCTTTTTCCTCGTAGTGTCGCGCCCGACCACAATGATGGTCCGTTCGATAACTGTAATAGATCTGAGGAACGTATGTCGCGACGCCAGAAAGAGACTGCATGACAGAGAGAGAGAAGCTATAAAAGGCGCGTGAATGTCGAGTCGCTCGCTCTTTTTACTACCATTGTTATTCCGACCGCATCTTACTGTACACCGTTTGTCTAAACCGTTATTGTCACCCAATAAACACTTACGAGAAGCCTTTACTTGGAGTTTCCTCATCCCGAAAGAAGAGTATTACAATAACGAATGCAAGTAAGGCAATTACCTTACTTTTGAGCTACCGAGATTTCACGCTTGTAACGTTTCTACAGTTTATTATATCATTGACCGCGGCATTCTTTCTAAAAATCGTGACTTTAAAACGATGCGGGGCAAATGCGCTCAAAAATGTGGTTAAATTATAGTAGCGTAAAAAAACATATATTGTTTTCATTCATATTTAAAATGGATTTTCACGAAATGGGCGCCTGCACAATCAATTTTGAATTAATTTTCTTAATTTTTGAAGTCGGGGCACTCACCAGTAGTAACCTTGAAAAAATCGTAGCCACTCGCCATATGCGAAAACTAACAAACGTTGTATATACCTAACACAATCCATATCTATAAAACTCATTCTGTATACAAATCTACACCGCTTGACCGATCTGACCCAAATTTTTCAAAACTTATTCCATCAAGACCCGGCGGGTAACACAGGCGACATTTCCTCCCTCCCCATTTCCGCCGCCGCCCACCGATGTATTTAATTAGCTCTTTTGTCTGTTTGTTTGTTTGTTTTTGTTGCGGAATCATAAAATTGATATTTCTCCAACTTGCCGACTAGCTACAGAGCTCTGAAACATTTACGTTAAGTCGATAACAACATATTATTATTACATTTTCGATTCATTTTTTAATTGTTCGCTTATTGTTAGTTTTTTATTGTTGTCCCACATAAATGCATTATAATTGTCACATATTATTTACTTTTTCTTATATACATTTATGTACTACTTACTATTTAATACATTATATTGATACTCCTCTCCTACACACGAGTTGTATTACTCTTGTAGAAGAGAAATACCAAGGTTGCTATCTTTACTATGAAAAAAATGTATTTATAAAAATAAAATATATTTTTAATTATTTTTATTTATGTTTTTTTTGTTTATATTTATTTTTATCGAAATTTAAAGTAAATTAAATTTTAATAAATATTATTAATTTCTATGGGTTAAGGATTTTTAGGTGTTACAGCTATTTCGGCTTGTAAGGCCATTATCAAACAAGCCGAAACAGCTTTAAGACCTAAAAATACTTAACCCGTAGAACTTAATATTAAAATTTAATTTATTTTAAATTTCGAAAAAATAAAAATGAACGTGCAAAATACATTGCAACGGGTTCTTGCGCAAGCAAGTACATGCGCATGCTAGTGCTGATGCGCAATATTTCTTCAATTGGCCCCTCATACTTGTGCCATTCCTTCGCCCCCTCGCAGTGGAACCGTTACCCCATACTAAAAGCATGTCTTCAAAAAAAAATTTGATTCACTTGTTTATACTTCAACGTAACAAGAAACCTGTTTCTCGATTGCTTCGTCAAACTTGCGACGCATTTCAGAAGACAGACAGCATGGACGGCGCGGTCCCCGACGTGAAGCCTGGGCCAGACCTTCCCGCGCGCGTGAAGCTGGAGAGGGCGTCTCCTGAGCTCGCCGTGAAGGTGGAGCTGGACCTCTCGGAGCTGCCGGTGGACTTCGAGGTCAGAACCGACGCCGACGATGCTTCCCGCCTCTCGTCTTGCGATGCGCAGACAAAACAGGAAAGTGAAACGTGTCGCTTTGCAATGGGGCCTCCTGCAGCAGGGGGCGTTGCGAGGCAGGGTCGCTCGGGGGACTCCTGGGAAGACCGTCGCACCGGTAAGCATCGTACTCGTTTTTTTTTTTATTCTAAATTATTTATTACGTAGAAAGGGTAAAGTAGTTGCTTAACTAGATTAGTCTGTTCTAAAGCAACTGCCTGTACTGTTTTTGAAATTTAGTTAATAATAAGTGTGTAATAATTATACAGTGCACCTAACAAATTCACTTCATATAGAGATAAAATCAAAACATATTACATATAATTCACATCACATTGAGAAAAATAAAAAATATCATATTTAGAGAAGGTATTTCAATTATAAAAGACGCAAAAACGATTTATAACGGAATCTAATTTTACTTTTTTTCTCTTGCTAATCTTTAAATTTTTTATTTTATTTATTTAATTATATATGTACAGTGCATTATTCTATTATAGTGGAAATGTAATATATA
>JADDOH010015732.1:0-61336 GCA_016648135.1 Agrypnia vestita | reverse complement strand
GCAACCCACATCCGAGTTAGCTGCAGGCTGCGGTGTTAGTGATAAAACTGTTTTAATCCACTTGAAGCAAATGGTAAGGTGAAAAAGCTTGAAAGGTGGGTACCTCACGAATTGAGTGAAGCAAATCAACAAACGCGCGTTGACTGCTGCGTTGCATTACTCAACCGGCAAAATAATGAAGGGATTTTAAATCGAATCATTACCTGTGATGAAAAGTGGATCCTGTATGATAATCGGAAGCGCTCATCGCAATGGCTGAACCCTGCCGAACCAGCCAAACCATGCCCCAAGCGAAAATTGACTCCAAAAAAGTTACTTGTGAGCGTTTGGTGGACTAGTGCTGGTGTCTTTCACTACAGCTTTCTTAAATCTGGCCAGACGATTACGGCAGATGTCTATTGTCAGCAACTGCAAACCATGATGGAAAAGCTAGCTGCTAAACAACCGAGGCTGGTTAATCGCTCTAGGCCACTGCTGCTTCATGATAACGCTAGACCACACACTGCACAACAGACGGCTACCAAATTAGAGGAGCTTCAATTGGAATGTCTAAGACATCCACCGTACTCTCCGGACCTTGCCCCAACAGATTACCATTTTTTTCGAAATTTGGATAACTTCTTGCAAAGGAAAAAATTCAACTCCGATGGGGCAGTCCAAACCGCCTTCAAAGATTTTATTGATTCCCGTCCGAATGGTTTTTTTAGTAAAAGGATCGATGAACTACCTACGAGATGGCAAAAGTGCATAGATAGCAATGGTACATACTTTGATTAAATAAATATATTATAATAAAAAAAATCGGCTTTATGTTCCTCCCATACTAAACGCCAATTTCATATGTAAGGACCTAATATTTTCCATAGCTTATTTGAATCCTTGACTCATACCAAATATAATGTAGTTCCTTACCTCTTTAAATATTTTTCCCGGTACTTTCCCGGACTAACATAGAATAACAGTCTATATTGTAATTGTCCTGAAGAAGGTTGAGTCCAACCGAAACTAGTTGACAAATATATAGCAATTAAGTGGTTTAAAACATAGGATTTAATTTTTTCTTAAATTTCTGAAAATTTTATCTTTTATGTTCTCTCTCTTTATATAATAGAATGCGTGTTTTGCTTGCCCTATAAATTCTTCTTCATCTTTTGCGAATTAACAAAATTGAAAATAATATTTTTCTGGTGTATTCTATGTTAAATAATTCGGAAGAATACTATAATATATATATATATATATATATATATTATATATATCTATAATATATATATATATATATATCATACTCCAATCAAATATATGAAATTGACTGATTAAGAACATATATGTACAACTTTTTAAAATTAATGATATGTGGATGTTTTTACAATGGAATTGGTAAACATTGCAATGCGTAAAGTGATCACATAAGTCAGCGCATACAGGTCACAAGCCTTGGGCCACTCTACAAAGACTTGTATTACTGATTCTCATATAAATAGCTTTGTCTCTGTAAGACTTCTATAATTTATCTTTATCAAAAGAGATATTTCACTCTGATCAAACATGATCATAGATTAGTCACAAATTCAAGGTTAGAAATAACAGAAATGTTTCTCGTTTCAAGGACGCCAGATGGTGCAATAGGTATGTTAAAAAAAATTAATGTATTTTTTGATGACTCAAGGTGGTAACCCTAGTCTAGTGATTGTGGTGTTTTTACTTTGAGATTTTCAAAAACCTGCTCAACCCGACTGAAAAGGTCTCTAGACATCACTCCCTAGGGTCTGTCGAGTATACTTATAATTTAATCTAAATTGCAATTCGTGTCATGGATGTAAGAGTAGACATGATTTACTTTGATGCCAAATATTAAATTCTAGATGGATTTTAGATTTAGGAACGCATATTGTAATTTTCAGTTTAATCGACAATCTATCTCTTTGAATCTTTTTAATTAAATATGATCTCCCCCAGCCTTAGAGAAACAAGGTTTTTATAATTTAAAATATGTTTTATTTTAACTTTGTAATACACACACAATATGAGTTATAGTTTCGAGTGGAGCAGTCCCTCTCATCATCAGGTAAAGATAATAATCATTATCATCATCAGTCATCGGGTATAGTTATTATTATACCTGATGATGAGAGGGACTATTCCTCTCGAAACTGTAGCAGTAATTAATAATCTATATTGTGTGTATATTGAAAAGTTAAAATACAACATTTTATAATGTTGCACCACCAAGTATCTGCCAAATTTTTCAATGATATCAAAGGTTTTTTTAATTTACATATGTATGTTTACATATTAAAAATATGTAAAGAAAAAAACCTTACAGAAAACCAGGAATATTTCAAACTTACGAGAAATGGAAACCAATTTATAATGCCCAAATGTAAAACAATCCAAATGCAGCATCACTATATTTATAAAGCCATTAATTACTATAATAACTTACCTATCGAGATACGATGCATCAGTAACCTTTCAGAGCAAAAAAAAAATTAAAATTTTCCTAAAATCAAACTTAAATTCACAAATCATTAAAATCTATAGCTTTTTTCAAAATAACTCCAATACTTTCATTATCAATTTACCTTTTTTACTGTATTAATAAATAACTTGTATATACTGTGTACCTATATATTTAATAAGGAATAAGAACTGTGGCTCCCTCATCAGACTCAAGAGCTTCTCTTTACTGAAGAGGTCTACATGCCTACCAAGTATTTAAAAAAAAAAGTTTAATCTGATATATATATATATATAAGAAGTGTATTTGTACCATAAATTAAAAAAATAAAATAAAAAGTATGTTATCCCAGCTCAAAATAGACTGGATGTACATATTTATGCGCACGTCAAAATTCTTTATTTAACGTGTTTTTTTAATTAAAAAATTATTTGTATTTAACGTGTTTTTATGAGATTAAAAGGATTCTGTAAGTAGAATGATTAACCGGTATATTTGAATATTTTTGTGTGCAACTTGGTTAAGAAAATTCTTTTAGTTCAAATAGGAATATTTTTTTGCAATGATCACGCGGGTTTTAATTATGCGGTGGAATACTATAACGGAGTCTGCAGTGAAACCCTGTTGTCAGGTTAGGGTGCGCCAGAATAGTGACGTAGCACACTCGGGTGGACCGATCGTTGGTGCGTTGCGCTATGCGTTGTGTCATTTTGATGACGTCACACGACGCTGGTTCAGCTCGCAATTTTGTATCATTTAAGACTATTAAATACGCACAATAAATACGCTGTAGCGAAAATATTGGATTTATTTTAGATATATTTGGACTCTTTGGATGAAAAAAATAAAAGATGTGTTAAACAAACTGATTTCAATCATAATATAAAATATTTATTACGTTGAAATTGACGGAGTGCACAGTGTCATATAATAGCAAATAAGAATGATTATTATGATATTTATGCATATATTGAGTGAAAAATGAAAGGTAAAATGTAATAATAGAGAGAGTCAAAGAATAAAAAGTAAAAGGGGAATCACGAGGAGGAAAGGACTTGTCTAGTTTGTAAAACGAGGAAAAGAATGTAAAATATAACGTAAATACATGTAAGCATACATCTAAAAAAATACACATATACGAGGTCTGAACTCATTTCACAAACTATCGAAAATAAACCCCTTTATCCTTCTTGGTATCGCAATGCATGCCTAAAAATCTTATTATAATATATTAATAAGTTTAAAGCAAACATTGTGAAAATAAATGACTGACTTTTTGTTTTGTATACAATCCCTTAATTGACGTAAATAAAATTTTGTATAGTTACTCTTAAAAGACCCGCGCAACACACAGGCACCACCCACTCATCCCCGATATAAATAAATATAAATGTGGGTAAGCGCCCTTGAGGCGAGTACTTACGAAAATGGCGCTTTATAAATGATCCAACTATTATTATTATTATAACAATATATCCATTGTCACCCATTAAAATTTTTGATCCTGTGGACTGTGAAAAACATGTTTTTCGGCTGGAGATCGCCAGATTGTTCGCCATGTGGTCGTCCGCCTCTATCAGGGCACGGATTACTCATTACAATGGCAATTGTACTGATGAAATGCTGCTAGTTGGGAGTTGATTTGATGGGCATCACAATGCATGTGTGTCCATCTCACCATTCAGAGTTACTTGTTGATTAATTATTCAACTTTAGTAGATTGAACATGTCAATATCGATGGTGGTCTCATCACCAGTGGCGAAGTAGTCCGGTGTGGACTGGCCTCTGTCCTCTGAATATCGATTGTACGTGTTTCCCTCGTAAAATGTCACTCAACACAGCAACTTAGGTCTTCCGACACTGATGATGAGTAATGAGTTTTGAAACCAACTCTTTGTTTATGAATGTGGTGGACGAGAGTCCTTACGTATCTAGCCGTACGCATCGAACGAATTCCACCAATCAGGAGCTCGATCCGACCAACCTGATTACGATCGCCCAGGCCTCTTTTCAACGCCATCGCACGCACTATTCATTGTAATCTACGCCATCTTTGTAAATTTGTTTCAATAAATCAACATTGATAATATTAAGACAATTTACACCCTGTATTCCATCTCACACATCACACGCGCACTCATATGATACACGTTACTTATCGATACAAAGAATCTGTCTCTGGATGGGTGGACATATTCTATCTCTCGGAATACACACTCATATCACATCTAATCCGCTAAAGGACTTATATAATATATGATACAGCCTGAATGAATTTACGTTCTGTTTGCCCAACTTCCCTTATACGTCGCTGAGTCAATCGGCTCGGATGTCATTGGATGGGAACGGTTGAAACCCCGTTTTTAAACTCGGAGGCTCCGTAAGTCTACTGTATCTATCTACCTTAGATAAAATAATAATAAATTCAATGCAGTGCACTTACATTTTCATAGTGAGAACCCTACAGAAAGTGAAATCCACTGTACCGGTTGCCTTTTTCTTTGTTTCTAGCGTCTAAGTGCGATTGCACAACACTTAATTCGCTGGTATTCGAATTTATATGTTTAAAATGACTAGTCTATCATGAGCGTGCTATCTCGATAATTTAAAAAATATTCTTTTTTTCCTCGTGCTCTATTCGTTTACCGGACATTGGCTATAATAATTTTATTTAGATCCAGAATATCTCTCAAATTTCTCAGCTATGATGTTCTCCATCCATGGCCTCAACTTCCTGCAATATTTCCCAGAATTATTATTGTGACGAATGTGCGGACGCTTGGATGAGGGAGAGGCAAGCGTGCGAGCGAGACGAGTGAATGGCGCCCGTGCTGTTGCGCCGCACCGGGCAGAACGAGATTCACCGGGGTCCGAATCAGTTGTACATATTGTATTATAAAGTAGTGTCTCCAATAAATGTTGTTACCTACGTAACGCGTATTACTAGAAGAACCCGATTATTCCCAAGTGCGTAGGCCGAGTTATATTGCCTACGCACGTAAGAACATCACAATTATTTTTTTTTTTTTCATTTAATTTGGTCATCCAACAGGGAGACACAATTTCTTGATAAGATGAAATACAAAAAAAATAGTTAAATGTCTCCCACACAATTAAAGGATAACACAAATAGGACATAACCATAGATAAGTCAATTTGACAATGACTGATAAAACATCATTTAACCGATTGTTCCAAATTTAGCTTTAACATAGACATAAAGGGGGTCGTGATGTATATAATATACATGATAAACATGATCAGGGGGGGGACGAGTTTCTAGTATCTGCTTCACCATATGATGATACTCTTCCCATTTAGTGTTAAAAATATCTATGGAATTCAAAAGGTTATTATAATCTGAGCATATGCGTGGAATAGAAGAGGATTTCCTATTGTTGGTTTGATAAATTGGAAGGAAAAAGAGGTACTTCTGTCTGGTAGGTCGGATGGGACGTGGAAAACTAGCAAGCTGGTGATTTCATGAGAATTAGTAAGGTTATGAATTATTTGGAAAAGAAAGGATTGATCTGACAATATTCTAGAGTTTCCAATTTATGATATTTTGTTGAGTCCAAATAGTTAAAATTCAAATTAAATTTGTAGTTAATACGCTTAAGGAAGTAAGGCGCAAGATCTCTTAATACTATGTCCAATTATTACAGTTTTCGGATTTAAACTGTTTTAATTACTTTCTTTTGAGTATTTTTCTAACGTGCCAAATCTCGAAAGCCTCAAGTCGCCTTATCAATTCGTTGGCGAGTGTCCGCCGTCCATGTTTCCATTTTTTTAAATAATATCTAGAATACGTAGCATCTGACCATTCGCATTCGTAAAGCAAGGTTGAGATATTAGATGCAGAACTTTTTTTTCATGCGGATAAAGCTTGCTCAATGTGGCATTTGATTTCAACAGAAAGATCCTGTCGTCACAACTCAAGTGTAGAATATAAAGATTTTCATTGTCAACTGCGTTATATTTGCAAATGGGTATGTATTTTAAATTTAAAAAAAATAAATTATTGTATTTATTTATACAGTAGATACAAGTTCTTTATAATAAATTATTTCTATGTTATAACATTTAAACAGACATTATATTCCCCATAATATGAGCCAAAGCTCGAGCTTATGGGGGAGTATTTACAAGCTAAGCTAAGTATATTATAAAAGCAGAAACCATTTAATTAATTAATTAATTAATTAATGTATAATATAGATATCTCACAGAGATGAAACTGTATTTCTTATGGGAAAGTAGGTATAGAAGTCATTTGGGTGTACATAGGACTTACGACCTATCTTATGGTTGGCTTAAGTGATCACTTTACACAATGTAACATTCGCCATTTCCACCCATGATAGAATATACCATGCTTATTCATTTTTTGGAAGTTGTATATATGTTCAAATTGCGTGGAAAGCTTTCACATATGAGTTGTAACTGCCTTTCCATGCGCCTTGATGATTAATAATGTCTCTGTGACATAAATCCAGCACTGTTCTGAAAGATTTGAACAAACTCAAAATATTCTGAATTAATTAATTATTTGTACTAAATTACCCAACATTCTCATATGTAATGACTGCTTGGTTCATCTGCAAAATGCAGTTTCTTTATAACCTTTCCATTTATAACAAATCCTTGAGTAGCTCCTTGAAGAGCGTCAATGAATACTTTTTCTGAATATAATTTGATTAGAATGGGTTTATTCTATTCTGTGTGTTATTTGCGATTGTAACATGCCCACCACCGATTTCACTCTTGACTCCAAATATTCTTTTTTTATTTTTTTTATTTTTTATTTATTTAATATTAAAACTAAATTTAAATCATAATACATTTGTCTACTACAATCTACTTAGATACATTTTATTTTATTGCTTTGCCTCTCCAAAAATGAGACTTGCTCATGTGCTTGGTGAGGGGCTTACACTTTATTAGTTTATTTTGGATTTGGCTTATTTGTTCCTTAGCTATATGTCTTGTTATGCATTGTCAAATTGTATCGATCTAAAGTGTTGGTTTATTTTTTTCTTTAATTGTTGTAAGTCATCGATTTTCTTAATATCTGTAGGTAGGTTATTGAAGTTTTTTATGCCCAAGTATATGTAGTTTTGTTGACACAGTTTGGTATTATATTTTGGGATTTTAAAATTATTTTTGAATCTTAATGATGTGTTTTTTTCAAATTTAGCAGTTATGTTTTATTTAATTAGTTGTATAATTGACGTTTTTTTGTAAACATTCTCTAATTTTGGAACTTGGAATTTAGAGAAAAGTAATTGTGTAGAGAAGGTTTTTCTTTTTTTTAATATTACTTTTATAATTGATCTTTGGATTACTTTCACTGTGTTTATGATGTTATTACACGCCCCTCCCCATCCAATGATTCCATATTGGAGTAGTGCATGGACAGAAGCGTAATAAACCGTTTTTAAATTATCTATGGTTAGTGTGTTACGCAATCTTATGAACATATATATGCATTTCCTTATTCTTTTGACTAACTCGCTAATGTGGCTGTGCCATTTTAGGTGTTGGTCTATTATTACACCAAGGTATTTTAGTTCTCTTTTAGATTCTAGGGTTGAGCATTTGTCATTTTCAAAATCTTATATTCTAATAACGCTTCCTTGCGAGTATTTATTAAGTTCACCATATTTTGCGTCTAATTCTTAGTTGATGACACCTTCCACACAGGTATCATATTCGGGGTAACGTATTTTAACGATGTACCTGTTTATTTTGAATTATTATGACGCAAATGAGATCCCCTTGGTATTAAACCGGGCGGATTATATTAATCCTGGCGGAACATTTTTATGAGCCCTCATATATTTCAGTTAAGGGTGAAATAATAAACATAATGCGTTCATTTGTAAATTCATCCCCGACACACGCGGGCACTTACCCTTGTCACACAACTTCGAAGGGTAGGCTCGCCCATTAAACAATTAAAATAATTCATTATCGCAGATTAATCATCTTTCACTGTGCCCTTTTACAAAGTGTGCTTAAAAATACACATTACGTTCCGCCTAGAGGGACAAGCACAGAAGATTTAATGTCGTGATATACACACACACTTTCTCATCTACCAGTGTTCACACATGTATTCATAATGGTTTTTACATTACTAGAAAGTAATGTAGAAATCAGAATTGTATGAATCCCAATAATTATATCCCTGTAATACATACCACAACTGCTCAGCATCACTACACATTCAGAGGTATGTGTACCTTTTATTTACTTATTATTATTACTTACTTATTACTTTTTATTACCTACTTATTACTTTAATTATTGCTCACTTAGTATTATATATACCTATTACTTTCTTATTAATACTTGATTGCCTATATATATAAACTTATTTCCTGATGAATTCTTCTTTTGGTGTCATGTCAGGTCCCCCAACGTTGACTATCACCCGAGAGAAAGCGTCCCTGTCCTGGGCAGCACGAAACAGCTCTCCAACACTTCTTATGCCCGTCCAGTCGCGTATATTGCGGAGACAGGAAATTTGTCTCCTTCCAACACCTCTACGACCCTCTATCTTGCCCATAAGAATCAGGTGGAGCAATTCATATTTTTCTCCTCTGAGCACATGACCCAAATACGATACCTTTCGGATTTTGATATTTGTCAGCAACTCTCTCCGTCCATATCCGTCCAGGGTATCCGGAGCATTCTCCGATGTATCCACATTTCGAACGCCTCCAGCCGGTTCATGCCACTCACTTTGAGGGTCCACGATTCCACTCCGTACAGCAGGACTGACCATATATAACATTTGACCAGTCGCTGTCGAAGTTTCAGGTTTTCCTGATGAATATGTACATTTTATCACAAAATTCTTTGTAAATCTATAATGTAATGATACTCCTCTACTACACACGAGTTTATGACACTCATGTAGTAGAGAAACATCCATTCACAAGTAACTGCCACTACCTTGTAAAAAAAATGTATTTGTAAAAAAAATAATTTAAATAAATAAATCTATATACAACATACCTGTCTATCAGAAAATCAAAACTGCTTCAATGTTACAAATTGTAACGAGATGATAAAATAATTTACGTACTATTCGAATTCCTTGTAACAGATCATAACATTATCAAAGGATCGAGAATGGTCCATAACAATCCAGGGTGATCAACAACCTTCTATATACATCTACAAACGTCTTGAAAAGCCCGGTACAACCGAAAAGCACTAGAATAATCTAGAAAGTACAAAAATACCTGCATTTTCTGATATAAATGCGGAACTAGGCCGCGGTGCAAGAATGGGCGTGTTTCAAAGTTTGTTTGAAGGCTTTTCATTTCCCTTAAATGACCACAGATGTCGCTAATGACATATCTATAGTTGATTTTGAAATTTGTTAGCAATATACTTTATCTGTGTAATGAAATTCATCCGAATTACCAGCATTACACTAGGATACGCCAGAAATATTATTTCAAATTTTATTAAACCCCTTTTTTTGGATTGTGGAAGGAATTGTGTGAGAAGGAACTACGCCTGCCAATCGGAACCAAGAAACGGAAAGCTCGTCCGCGCCGCTTTCCGCTCGTCGTTTCCACCACCATTCCATCACATATACATTCCAGCAATATTCACGTTAACCACGCAATATATATGTAATAAACCACGTGTTTGTTCTGCCTCGTTCTACTTGTATTGCTACGCATATATATTTACACCTCAATCACGCGACAGCATACATTGAACACCAGAAGGTTCACTCGGTCGGGTGGGAATCTTTCTTCACACATATCCTTCAACCCGCCAAAGGGCCTTTTCTAGAAATGAAATGATATCTCGATGTTCTAATTTTGTGAAAATTAAAATTTAATGTCATTTTACATCTTGGTGGATAGATATTTTGTGATTTTAATACTAATAAGGTAGGTACCCAACTTGATAAATAATCTCTTCTCTTCACTACTATCAGATACTATAACGATAGTTGAAAGTTTTGTAAAAAATAACTCGAAAATATTGAAAAAAAATGCAAACTTTGATGTCACATATTTCCATAACTATTGATATGAGGTCATGGTTGCTTGAATATTTTCGATTCACAATCAAGGCAGGTTTCCTAAATAACCCTGTTTATACAGTTTACATATCCCTATCATATCATCTATTTAATTTAAATTAGATTTAAAATTTACGCATAAGACATTTTCATGTGGCATAATTTCATTTTATGGAATTTCTCGAAATCACAATTTTCGAGGAGACCATCGACTCGAACAAATTTCCATTATCACTTTCCGAAAATTGAAACACAAACATAAAGTTCAATACATTACTTAATATATACAGATTCATCTCAAGCAAGCAGACGCCGAAAGGCGAAAATTATTAAGTCAAATTTAATCTTTAAGGCTTAGTTAGCTTATCTTGAAGGGCTGCCTGCAAAGATAAATAATACTTTTAATACCCTTTTGTAGGACGATGCAATAAATAATATCTTATTTGTATTTAAGGGCAACGAGAAACGCTATTTCTTTTAATAGAATTTAATGGAATATTTATTTTTAAATATCAATTAAGATGATTTTATTAACTAAGCTAACTTTTATTAAGGGGGGGGTAAGGTTAATTCGTACAAAAAAAGGCATGTTTTTGTGAATTTTTTGTGACGACACAGTTAAAATCTCTTTATTAAAACTAATGGTACATTAATGTTTGACGTTTGAAAAATATTGTGTAAAATTTTCAAGAAGAAATATTAAAAAATACGGCAATGGCAGCGATTATTCGGACGTGTCTCGGAAAAAAGTAGAATTGCGGTGACCATCATAGCTTGGTGTTAGATCATCTGAAATCAAAAAAATCAAAGTTCATTCGTTAGATAATACGTTTTCCCAGGTAACGTTGGGAGGGTTTTTTGAAATTTCAATTTTTCAATTTTTTGGAACACTTTGAAGGGAAAAACGCGATTTTTTGCGAAAAATATCGACTAATTTGTTATTAAAAAATAAATTAATATCTCCAGCGTTACCTTGTAAATTATGTACAGAAATAGTGTTCAAAATTTCAAAAAGATCGGTGGAGTAGTTTTGAAGTTATGATGGACATCGACTTTGAAAACGTGAGATGTGGGGAAAACGCTTTAAAGTTTTGCACACTGTAAAATTCAAAATAAAACTCAACACTTATTTTATACTTTCACATAATCGTCGATGCCATGTTTACACAGCAAAGAGCTTTCATCATCAGCATCTTTTTGTCCTTGTCTACGCAAAACTCTATAAATACTAAAAAACGCTATAAATAAAAAAATACAATAGCACGTCCGGTAGTCCTCAGGTGAGCGCGTCTCTTAGCTGCCCGAGCAGGTATAGAAAATCAGTCTGAGTATCACTCAAATGTTCATAATTTCATTTAAAAAATTTAAAATAAAATGCAAAAAATAAAGTTAAGAACCTTACCCCCTCCCCCCTTAAGTAAGTAAATCCTCAAAGTACGTGAATAAATAGAATTTACTGTTTAAAATCATCTCTTTATATAAATAAAAAGCGTTTTAAAATCAACAAAACACGTAAAAAGTTATTGCAAATTTAAAACATTATAACTTGATTTATTGTTGCATTTTATTGATTTTTCTTGATTTCCTTAGTAAAAATTCGAGATAATGAAGTATACTTTATACGTATAAAAAAATATTACACGTACACATAAATATTCATAAAAAATTAGCGCCGCCTGTCGATTAATGCTTATATTTTATTCATTATTGTAAATAATGTCCAGTTTATTACATTTATATAATAACAAAGGTTCTATCTAAGTTATTTCCTTAAAAAAAATGCAGTTTAGAGTATACTTTCTGATATAAATGAATAATAAAAACCCACATTTTCGTAAAAAAAACGGCGAAATATGCATTTGCAGTGAACGTGCCGCCTTTAGGGCAACGAAAAACGATATTTCTTTTAAATATCTTTGCGTGATCTAAGGGCAGGTTGTTTGATTAGTATTAAAAGTAAAAGTTAGGAAAAAATATAGACTCTTGCGTTTTTCACAAATCAAATACCCGTTACTACAGACCAATCATCCGACCCTAACTGTATATCTTAACATCACTCTATTCTCTTTCAGGGATTGGAAGAAAGGGGATTAGAAACATCACACTCTTCCTAATACATTCCTACATTAATTTCTAAATAAGTACATGACCTTGTTCTCTATTTAAAAAAAAATACATCGGAGAATGTTGCGTTCAATTTGGAGGAGCTTCAAGGGAATGGACATGACGTGGTCAATTTTTTTTTATAAAAATATTTTAATAAAATTTTATAAAAAAAAAATTGATTGTATTATTTCATAAATCTACTTATATTATTTAATTAATTACACCTAGATATACATGTCAAAATATCAAATTAAATAGTGTCTTTTGTTTAAATAGTCATGGTTTTTCTGAATTTGCAAATCATTTATTAGAAAATGATCACAGTTTTGATAAAAATTTAGGACTTTCTATTTTACACAAAAATAATTTTGGTCTGTAATTGATTTATTTCGAATCATTAGAAATTAGTAAAGCCTGTAATAAGTTAACAAAATATTATTAATAATCAAATTAAATTTTACTACTAGCCCAATTCTAAACTTTTTTTCCAGTAATTCCAATAGTAGAGTAATCAAGAACTTCAGCAATATTATTTAAAAATAAATTTTCAAATAATTTTGAAAAAACAAAAAATAAAAGACATTATTCTTTTTGATACTGATGATGGAAAGGTATTTCCGAAACATGTAGGTCTAAGTAATCAAATAATATAAGTAGATTTATACAGATAATACAATCAATATTTTTAAAAATAAGTCGATATACAATGTTGCTGAATCAATTGAAAAAAAAAAAAATTAGTGTGTACCTTGATAAGTTCTATAAAAAAAATAAACACCTTCTCGGGAAAAAACACACAATTCAACCTAAATTTCGGCCCGTCAGGTTGGTGTAACCCCTTAACAAATGATAAATATTGTGTACCTACTCGAGAAAGCTTGACACCTGTATACTGTCGTTTTTAGAACACTCTTGAAGGCATGTGAACCTTCTAGGCATCTCCCGACTAGATTTGATCGGGTGCGTTCCGGAGTATGCTAGAAGGTTCTGGTTACGCCAACTACGAGGGATCGTTCTGGGATGTTTGATTGAAGTTTTTTTACCTTAACCGTATTGTCAGTCATGCAGACTTGGTTAAAATATCAGCAAAGCCTAATCAAACGTCCTGGTATTAAAAGCAACGAAGAAGATCAGAGTTTTGCTGAATGCACTGTAGTAAGAGTGACGTGTACTAGTAAGTTGCTGCTGTACATCTTTCCCACTGACAAATTAACCCTTTCTACAGAGAGCCAGAAAAATACAATTTTTTCGGTATGAGGTACAAGCAACAGTACCCAAAATTATAATAATTGTTGTGTCATGACACTGAATACCCGGGATATTATAGAATATCTTCCCTGTACGATTATATCAAATATGCTATTTATAAAATTAGGTTATGTTATGTAAGGTTAGATTAGGTTAGGTTAGGTTATGCTGAATACCCGGGATATTATCGAATACGCTATTTATAAAATTAGGTTAAGTTATGTTCGTAGCGTTCTGAAAGAGCCTCCAATAAAACGTATTCTAATTCAATTCGGTGAGTTTAAATTTATTTTGCGTTGTGGTGATAAAATTAAAAGTAATCACAATATCTTATCGCTGGCATAACCGCGTTAATTGAGACACGCAAATAATATATATAATTGCCGTGGAAAAAAGGTTAAATACTTATAATACCAGCATAATCCCATAGACGGCAGTAGTGTGCTACCTTGGTTTCTAGATACCCCAAGACTCGAGATAGTGTGTATCTAGAGATCGCTCCACTAATCGTTATAACTCATTACTGAAAGATCACAGAGATGGCAGCATTTTTGTTCGTCTTCCATTGTAGAAATGTAAAAGAGTACATTGAAATGCCTTGCATAATTTATGTTCCGACGTGTTATGCTTTGTTTAGACGTCATGTTTTATGAATCTCACTTGGAATTGAAAAAAAATCGCAGAGGATCTGCTTGGGATCCACAAAGGAGGCTGCAGATACACTTTTGGTGACAAAATGACTGAATGAATTTAACTGTAAATAGTTGCGGATATTTTATACGAACCGTATTGCTTTTTCGAGTAACGAGAGACATAGGACAAATCAAACGCAATATCGCTACTCGATTGAAGGAACATATTAAAAACAACAACTCCAATATATCGGCAATCTGCGAACATGCATCCAAAGGGAATCTCTGTCACTTCATCAGATTTGACAAAGCAAAGATCTTATCAACAGAACCGTACCTTATACCCAGATCAGTGCGAGAATCCATTGAAATATACAAAAATCCCAATTTTAATAGAGATGACAGTTACAAACTATCAAGTATTTGGCGCCCTGTTCTTACAATATTGTTTCAACCCTTGAGAGACGTCGCAGTAAAGTCCGCCGACGTAACTAGTATATATTGCACACTGGCGACCTCTATTGTAGAAGAAGTGAACACCCCACAACAAAGTGCATACAATTTACGCCCTAGAAAGCAGTAATCAGTCCGACCTCCACCTTCGCGGGTAAAGGTCGTCTTCCTGATGACGTTGAATAAGCATTCAACGAAACGTCTAGAATCGTTTCTCGTATATATAAAATAAAATATATATAAAGTAAAATATCCGCAACGATATACAGTTAAATATGTCTAACGATAGTAATAACAACCTTAACTCTTTAACGACTGAATGAAATGACAAAATGACGAAATAAAAATAGTGTGGAAAATGACCAGGGAGGATCTGGCTGGAGCCCAGCCAGGAGTCCGGGGCTGCGCTAATAAACATTAGTCTCAAGGGGACTTCTAACGACGTTTGGACACCTTGTGAGTAAGGGTATGTGCCGCGACTCTGAGGACTGCACCAGACGGGATAAGTTGAACACGGATCGAGAGCCTTCGACCTAGCAGAGTAGAATAAGGAACTATATTTTTGATTTTTTCAAACATTAAATACCCTATTCAGATCTTTTTTTTTCTTTGTCTATAATAGAAGTAACACCATTATTAAATTGTAAACATTAAATTATTACTATTACTTATTTTTAATTGTCAATAAGATTGATTCACAAATGTTATATACATAATTAATATTCTTGAACAATATTATACTACTGGAAGAGCACTGTCTGCTATAAAACAGTAAATTACTAGTGTAGCAGGCAAGGCGTCAAATCAATTTAGCGTTAACTTGCTGCCAAGACTCTCAGCAATAATGAAAAAAGCTTTTGGTGGCTTGCTAACACGTGGCTTCATCTGATTTTTGAAGCAATCTGTTTGTATGCGATGCGATTCACCACGCACGTGGGGATGAAGGGGTAATATATGTAGAGGGAAATGGAGTTAGGAATAGGGAAGGTTAAGAGGAGTGAGGAGACGAGAAATGGACTGTACGGTCGAGAGGGGAAGGAACGTTTTGACTCACCTTTCCCTCGTCCCTCACCTGTCCGTCGGCGCCCCTTCCAGCTGTCAACTCACCAAACATTTAATTCACTCGGTTGGAGTCAACACACGACAATCCAGTTGTCCGGTGGTGACGAGACGAAGAGTGTCTACATGCACACTTAAATACAAAACGAGACGAGAATTGACAGGGCAGGAGGCGAGAAAGTCTATCCTGTCATTTCAACAACGAGATGGAGATGGTCGAAATAAAAAGGTAACTAGTACTGATCGAAATGAAAAGGGTATTAAGTATATGGAGGTAGGATTAATTTCGATACTGACAAATCAGTGTTGCCACATAAGGAAAAAACAATATTCCGTAAAATCGATTTCTGCGCCAACGTGATGTCACGAATATTCAACACTATTGTTTTCGTGTAAAAATTATAATTTTATAGTTAAATAAATATATATATTTTTAAAACTGTGCTACAAACATATTAAATTTGGAAGAAATAAAAAAATAACGTTACATTATATTTTTATTTATTTATTTATACAGTAGATACATGTTTTTTTTATAATAAATTGATTTTTTTTTACAGACATTATAGGTACTCCCCATAATATGAGCCAAAGCTCGAGCTTATGGGAGGAGTATTTACAAGCTAAATTAAAGTATAAAAGATGAACTAAAGTATAAAAAGAATTAAAGTATTAAAGTATAAAAGAAGAAGTAAAGAATTAAAGTATAAAACAGACATGTGGGCAATCTTATAATTCATCTTTGTCGAAAATTAAGGATTTGACTTCTTTCTTAAACTGTTCGTATTTTGGAATGTTCCTTTCTTGAAATTTGTTTTGCGACAACAATGTATTGTACCGTTTTTTTATATATTTTTTTATTTAAAAAGTAATGAAAAATTAAGAGGTTGATGGGTAACATTTTTACATGATTCAATATAAGAAAATATAATAATATAATTAAGATACAAAGCCATTTTTTTATAGTTGGCCGAGTTTTAATATTTTTGTTACATCTGTTTTGAATTTGTCAGTGGTTAGTTGTTTGGTTTGTTGTCGCAGGTCATTGTACAGTTTTAGTCCGTTGCAAATTAGTCGGGATTGTCCTGTTTTTGTTTTGGCCTGTGTTATGTGATAGTTTTGAGCCATTCTAGTGTTGTGTTGGTGTTTTTCGTGTATTTTGTCTAATTTTATGTCTTCGTCTTGTATTTCGCCAATTGCTTGTTTGTGAATGATTTTAAGTGTTTCGATTTTTGTAATGCTTTCGATGCTTAATTGTTGTGTTACACGGTATACAGTTTCAGTTGGTGTCCGGTATTTCTGTTTAGGTTAGTTTTGTTTCCGGTTCCCCAGAAGGGTATCAAATATCCTATTCTACTCTTGACGTATGCCTGGTATCAGAATTTTTACGGTCTTTGGTGTGATTTCGTGTATTTTGTGGAATAGGCTGGTCAGTTTTGTCAGTGAGTCAGTTACTTTGTCTATTTGAAAGGTCCATTTGAGATGTCTGTCTATTAACTCCCAAGCATGTGTTCCGGACAGAACAAACAAAATATAGGGCGGTCCGCTCAGTCCGCTCCGTCGGCCAAGAAGCGTAGTAATGGCCGAAGAAATACAGCACGGGTGTCTCGTGTCAAACAGCATGCTTTCGCTGTGATGCGAAATTCGTCATAGAGAAGCGCCGGCCGTCGTCCAAAATTCTCAGCCAGAGGCGCCGAAGATCGCGGAGGCTGGATCGTAGATTCACTGCAGTAGTCAGGTCCCAGCAGAATTCTCCAATAGGTATCGGGAGATAAATAAAATGCAGATGAAAGTGATCCGACAGCGTTTAAATCACCGCACGTAATGTGCATCAGGTGACCGCTCTACAAAACCTTTTTATTATATAACGTTCTCAGAGATTTACAAGATACGATATGACAGCATGTTACGTAACCCAATCAGAGCGAGCCAAATCTCCCCTCTCTGTCGCCGCGGTTTGAACCGCGACTGGCGCCATCTCGCGGCGCTTTCTAGGAACTAGACCCGCGAGCGGCCGTACTGATCTCGATCTGAAGACAAAAAAATGGTTAATTACAGGTTTTGCATGTACCCCACAGGGCTACAAACTATGTCACGTATAGGCCTGACCTTGCATAAGGCCGTGACACAGTTCATCGGACCTGCAGGTCCTACTAATTTATGAAAAATGCGTTAATTATGTCGACCGTGAAGGGTCGAAGATAAATCAGGTCATAAAAGTAGGTAATTTTAATTGTTACGCGATGCTTTTCATGATTACTGCATAGTACTCGCCCTAACGAGTATTTTGATACCACTTTCGTCTTTGGACAAAGTGGTTTTTGATACTTATCGCGCTTTTAAGAAAAGTTCAAAAGGTCAATTTTTCTTCCAAGTCAAAACATGAGCCTATATAGGCATGTGTATACTCTCTGAATAGGTATTTACTTTGCAATCATGATGCAAAAAGATTCATCAAGATCGGATACTTCTGTCAAAAGTTATTTCTATTTTTGTGATTCCGGCGGAAATTTACCTCAGTGGTGGTCAGATTAAATTCATTAAAAATTAGTGACCAAATGTTTATCGATGTCTTAGTATTACCAATGGATAGGTATTGACTAGGCGCGTCTTGTAGTAATATTTTCAAGTCTGTCATGAAAATATTACTTGCGCTATATGCCTTCAAAGGGGGCCGCGGAGAAAACTTTCTCATCTAGCTTTCTCCGGCGTCCCGGTACAACTTTACATGCGTAAAAACACATTAACTTAAGAAGTATTCTTGTTGAGAACACTGTAAAAAAGGTATCAGTTTGATTTTAAGTCTGTGAGAGCTGCAATCTCACTTTCATTAATTCCCATATGATATTCAATTATCAGAAAAAATGTGTTTTTTACCATATCACTGCCGATAACTCACTATATCGCGCAGTGTGTGTGTGTGCATTTACTTGACAACTCTTTATTTTAGGTAAATTTCATAAAATATTTTTGACCATGTAATTTCTTCAAAGTGACCGGCAACTGAGTTTGCCGGGATTTTAAAATGACTTTACTTTCAGTGTTCAACCAAAATGGTTCAGATAACAGGGCAAACTTGCGTCTTACGCAAATAAAAATACCTCCCGCTTTCTCTTTATTGAACAATAAAATGTGACATTCCATTTTTACATACAGTCATGATGCAATTCTGTCAAGCTCCTGGATTTCAACAAGGAATTCCAAATTCTGAAATCAGAGACATTCATTAGCATTTATAATACAATGTTGTGCCAGTATGAAAGACATGTCTGGATCACGCTGTACAACACATTTACATGTTCAAAGCGAGGCGTAATTTTACTTTCCGAGAGCATCATTTCTCTCGATTCATATTTTAATTGCGAGTTCCAGACCTGTCGCCCAGGTTACCGACTTAGACACGGTATTCACGCCCGACTGGGTCGGGGGTGACCAAGTGCTGATGATGATGATACCCGGTTGTCATGGCAACCAGGCATCAATGCTCTTTACATGTGGAATAAAATCACCTCCCGCTCTCTCTCCTCAACTTGGAGCAATGAAATGCGACATTTTATTACATACAATTGTGATTCAGTCTCATTGAGATCTCTGAAACAATTCAATAAATTCCATAATTTTAGAAACTCTGAAAATCTGAAAATTAAGATTTTCATATAACATTTCTCAGTAAAAAACATATACATTTCAGCCCATGTCGTGTACGCATTTTCATCGCTCCCAGCGAGATGTGATTTTATGAAGCTACTTCATTCCAATTCGCTTCCCCCTTTCTCGGTTGCCGCCGCCTGACGCCGAGACACGTATAAGGACAACCACCGCAGCCGAGAACTCGCGCGCTGTCCTCGGCACGGTACCCATCCCCAACCGGGTCACGGCGATCGGTGTTAGCCCTGAAAGGGGCCTTTGCTCTGCTTCATTCACATCAGAAATTTCTACCATTTATATGACGTGATTACGTCAACCACAGAACTCGAAAGTTCGGTTGCCTGACGGTAGGCGCAGGCTTTGTCCTGTCCGTAACATTCTCCCCCCGTGCAGCTTGTCTGTACTTCACGGTTAGGACAGGACGTTGCCTTCGGCGGGCTCCGCGCACCCCACAGTGCACGGCCCGGGCCCTCCCGACCTTGGCCTCTTGGCCTGGCAACTTGCAGCCGGCGCAGGTCTAAGTGACCGCGTGCGCCCTGACTTGTAGCCGGCGCAGGTCTAAATGACCGCGTGCGCCCCTGGCTTCCGCCATGTGGTTCTCCTCCACGATGGCAGATAATTCATTCCCCATACTAGGCCTGGGACGGCTCACAACCGGCGCAGGTCTAAGTGACCGCGGCCCTGGCCTCCGCCACTTGGTTCTCCTCCAAGATGGCGGATAATTTGTTCCCCATACTAGGCCTGGGACGGCCTTTTGTCACTTGGGTCTTTCACCAAGGTGACAAATAATTTGGTCCCCATACTAGGCCTGGGACGGCCTTTTGTCACTTGGGTCTTTCACCAAGGTGACAAATAATTTGGTCCCCATACTAGGCCTGGGACGGCCTTTTGTCACTTGGGTCTTTCACCAAGGTGACAAATAATTTGGTCCCCATACTAGGCCTGGGACGGCCTTTTGTCACTTGGGTCTTTCACCAAGGTGACAAATAATTTGGTCCCCATACTAGGCCTGGGACGGCCCTTTGTCACTTGGGTCTTTCACCAAGGTGACAGCTCGAACCCCGCATTATGGCCCGGGGCGGCCCTTTGCCTCTTGGATCTTTCACCAAGCTAGCAGATACCTTATTCCTGCAGCCACTTTGCCACTTGGGTCACCATCAAGTTGGCAGCTCGAACCCCGCATTATGGCCCGGGGCGGCCCTTTGCCTCTTGGATCTTTCACCAAGCTAGCAGATACCTTATTCCTGCAGCCATGTCGCCACTTGGGTCACCATCAAGTTGGCGGCTGCTCCTTCTCTGGCGTGGGCGGCCCTTTGCCACTTGGTCTAACCAAGCGGTGAGTACTCATACTTACAAACGCCAGCCAAATACCTAGCGCGCCTCCCTCCGGGCGCTCTAGGCGGGGCACTCAGCCTGCAGTCTGAACGCTCCTTCTCTGGAAATAACAATCACACGGACCAGGTCCGTCCATACCCTCGCGACATGCAGGAGCAGTCCCCACTGTGCAAGGCAAAAATGTAAATCTCAATGCCGTATAAATACGGTCTTATTGTCTCAAACGAGACCCAATACATATAAACCAGTAGGTTAAATTCCACATAATTTCTGTTCCCACATAAGCACGGGGATCGCCTCAAAAAAGAGGGGTCCTCGTATGTCTCAAGTTCGCTCAACTCCTCGGAAGGCGGACAATGAGTGCACCATGACGCCCTAGGCGTCCCCAAGTGATATTTACTTCATAACATAAAATGCAACAGTCATTGGAAATATAAATTACACAAAATGCCTCATTATTTTTCCCGCAAAAAATATCATCAAATAATATTGCAAGAAAAAACCCCAAATTTGTCACATTAATGGAAATGAAGATGTACCAATTTTTATCGTAAAACTTCAAACACTTGGGAGGATGCGGATACCATCATCGGTCTCGCTTTGGCGCTCGCATCGTTATCTCTCTCTCTCGGGCGGCGAGTGACGTCATCGCACCGCGGCCCAAGGCTCGGGATGACGTCTTCTATCTCACTCTGCCGGCGGCGCTACTCTCGCGCCCGTATGCTGATTCAGCATGACTCATATTTGTTGTTATTATTCACATTTTATATGTGTATTTTCAATAGCCGCACAAGGCTTTCCCATCACCAAGCAAGAATTTCATTATCACCGTATCGCTCATCAAACACTTGTCTTAGCGACTGGTCATTTTCATGAAATTCGGCTCTTGCCAGATTCTGCTTGGATTCTCATTAGATTCCATTTTGACACTTTTCCTCTGAGTGCGCGTAATAGGCTCGCGTCACACCACGCGGTATCAACACTATTACCTGCGTGACCGCACTACGCGCAATCTTCGTCAGAGTTGGCCACGTTACTCCGCCGAATCGTCATACTGTCTTTTTATTAGCGGCAGTCGTGCGGCTTTCTATCCGCCCGCACTTCCCGCGTATGACTCGGTAGGTATTTTTCATTATGTTGACATCAAGCGTTCCGCCGCGCGATAGGGCAGGTTGTTGCCGTCTCTTTCTGGCGGACCGTGACACCGCTCAGTCGGTGTTGTCTCAAATTTCATTCCAAATACATGTGCCGCGCCTGGTCTTGTGTATAACAGTGGTGGTATTTACGATTCCGGCGCACTTGCCACTTTAGAATGCGCATTTTCATAACACATTGAGCCATGGTCAAGCTGATTTAACACTAATCCACATATAACACTTGGCTCCACCAGTATTTTTTATTAACTTTATTTAATTCAGAAACCACACAGCTATTTAATTCATCAGCCCGACCAGTCGCTCGACGCACATATATAATTTACATCATGAATGGCCAACTTTCGGTCTGATCTCGGCTTACATTGCCCCGACCATTTTTTTATGGTATATTTATTTTTCTTAATTTCCCGCCAGGCGTTAGATGCGCTATGGCGGCTGTTTGGACAAGCTCATCTTGTCTAGTTACTTTTACCATTTTTTTTTTAAATAGTACAGTGCGCCATAATCTATAAATTATTACATTTATTATTTATTAATTCCTTCTTTTTTTTTTTGATTTTCTTAGCGACATTCACTACCGTGGTAATGAAAGCCGCTGGCAATTCCATCCGCGGAATAGAGAGAGGCTTCTGCTTCGCGCGAATTCCATAAATTTCATTAATTCTTGCCCATCTATCGCGCGGTATGCCCTCGCAAGGCGTTGCAGAAGTACCTACAGCGCGTTCCCGCCGCTGTAGGTACTTTCAGTGGTGACGTCAAGCTCTCCGCTGAGGTGCGAGCTCTGCTATCGCTGTCCCTCTCTGTCTCGGCGGACTACGTCATCGTACCTCTCTCTCTTCCCATGTGCATGGCGCGCTCGTCCTTCGAGCGTAGTTCTCTCTCTTTCACGCGCGTGACGTGCTCATCGGTCGAGCATAGTGCTCTCTCTTTCACGTGCGTGATACGCTTAGGCCGGAGGCTGCGCCAACTAGCGGTGCTCAATGCAACTTCCAGCCGTTCCGAAACTTGTGCAAACGTATCAATCCGCGACTCACTGCGGCATTCCTTGTTGCATCAATTAAGCGCGTATTTTTTCCCGACTCGTTGGGATTAAATATCGCCACATGCGGTAGGTATAACGTCGCTACCCGCGCCGCCCTTTCGGCTATTGGCAAAGCATGGGGGGCTACTTTCAAATATTAATTTATTATCGCCCGGTATGCCTCGGCACATGCCACATTTTATCCGTCTTTCTCGTTTTCACAAGCGGTCTCTTTCTTGCTGGCCAGTAGGTATTTGGCGAGCAGCGCCTTCTATAATATTTACGTCGATGCGTCATTTCTTTGACGCGGGTCGCGACGGCAATTCTTTAGCGAGCAAATCGCTGTAGATAAAATGAGCTTGCATCTGAGCTCGCGCTGCTAGCGACCGCTGTATGCGTGTGTGTGTGTCCTGACCCAGGGCATGGCGGCGCGGATATGTGATCTGCCAGTATACCTTTTAAATTACTTTTCGAGTGGCTATCACATGCGCGCGGTCGTAAGTGACCTTCACATAGTTGCACAACACACGCGCGTTTTCTCACTTTAATAAATATTGAAAATAAATTTATTTTATAAAATTTCATTTTCCACTTTTCATATTTTTGAAAATAAAATTATTTCACAAATTTCATTTTTCACTTTTTTATATTTTAAAATAAAATTTATAAAATTTCATTTTTCACTTTTATATTTGAAAATAAAATTACTTTATAAAATTTCATTTTATTTTTTTTTATTATTATTATTTCTTCATCTTACGGGTTATGAGAACATTTTCAAACATTTTTTAAATGTAAACATATTTCACACTTATCATCTCATATGTATATCACCCGTACAGACATTTATATTTTCACACATATTATGTATTCCACACGTATATATTCACACATATTTTTACACGTATTTTTACACGTATTTTTGCACGTATTTTTACACGTATTTTGGCGTGGCTGAAATTTAACATCAGAGGCAGGGCGGAGTATTCACGCCCTCCATTTTCATTCATTAAGAAAAGGCCCATAATGGCAAAAATTCTTTCACTTTTTGAACAATTTTTAAATTCAAAAAATCTTTTAAATTCCAAAAACTTTCAAATTTCAAAAACTTTAAAATTTCAAAACTTTAAAATTTCAAAACTCTAAAATTTCAAAACTCTAAAACTTCAAATGAATTGAAACTGGCTTGTTTCGCCACTTATACTTCGCTGAGGCGAAGGCCATGCCTTTGCCGCCCTCTTCCTTCTCAACGAAGTGTGCCATTATGCTACACCTTTTCAAACCCATCACCAAAAAATAAATATATGTGTGCAGTGTCACTTACATTATTACGCCATGATGTGCTCTGGCGTTCTATCCTGTCGGCTGCGGCAGGGCACCTCCAGCTCAGGTCTCAACTGGCTAGCTGGCATTGGCGGCTACCGACAGGCACGGCAAGTTGACCACCATAGGTCGGAGCGGGTGTGGCCGGCGTCGGCCCAGGTCAGCATTGGCCGCTCCAGGTTGGTCGGGTGGTCCACGCTGAGGGTGGTGGACCGCTGCCGTCACTGCATTGGACCGCGCCCTTCACGTCAGGGCGCTGCTGGCTGCATTCACAGTCGCTGCGGGGGAGGGCACCTCTCCTCGGGGTGCCGTCGACTGCGATGGCTGCTCCAGGTTGGCGCCGACTGGTCCTCATCTCGGACCATCAGGGGCACCATCCGGGTCGTCGTGGATCATCAGGTCATCAGGATTCTCCCCCCGTGAAGGATCGTGCATCAGTCGGGGCCTCAGGTCGCCGCTGGCTCTCATAGAAGGCGGCTTCTCTCTCGGATGCGCTGTGGTGAAGCGAGGCACGGTGAACTGGCTTGAGTACGGCCAGTTGCTCTGCTGTGGTGAAGCGAAGCTCAGCATTCCGTCTCGACAGGACCAGCTTGTTCCGGACAGAACAAACAAAAATATAGGGCGGTCCGCTCAGTCCGCTCCGTCGGCCAAGAAGCGTAGTAATGGCCGAAGAAATACAGCACGGGTGTCTCGTGTCAAACAGCATACTTTCGCTGTGATGCGAAATTCGTCATAGAGAAGCGCCGGCCGTCGTCCAAAATTCTCAGCCAGAGGCGCCGAAGATCGCGGAGGCTGGATCGTAGATTCACTGCAGTAGTCAGGTCCCAGCAGAATTCTCCAATAGGTATCGGGAGATAAATAAAATGCAGATGAAAGTGATCCGACAGCGTTTAAATCACCGCACGTAATGTGCAACAGGTGACCGCTCTACAAAACCTTTTTATTATATAACGTTCTCAGAGATTTACAAGATACGATATGACAGCATGTTACGTAACCCAATCAGAGCGAGCCAAATCTCCCCTCTCTGTCGCCGCGGTTTGAACCGCGACTGGCGCCATCTCGCGGCGCTTTCTAGGAACTAGACCCGCGAGCGGCCGTACTGATCTCGGTCTGAAGACAAAAAATGGTTAATTACAGGTTTTGCATGTACCCCACAGGGCTACAAACTATGTCACGTATAGGCCTGACCTTGCATAAGGCCGTGACACAGTTCATCGGACCTGCAGGTCCTACTAATTTATGAAAATGCGTTAATTATGTCGACCGTGAAGGGTCGAAGTTAAATCAGGTCATAAAGTAGGTAATTTTAATTGTTACGCGATGCTTTTCATGATTACTGCATAGTACTCGCCCTAACGAGTATTTTGATACCACTTTCGTCTTTGGACAAAGTGGTTTTTGATACTTATCGCGCTTTTAAGAAAAGTTCAAAAGGTCAATTTTTCTTCCAAGTCAAAACATGAGCCTATATAGGCATGTGTATACTCTCTGAATAGGTATTTACTTTGCGATCATGATGCAAAAAGATTCATCAAGATCGGATACTTCTGTCAAAAGTTATTTCTATTTTTGTGATTCCGGCGGAAATTTACCTCAGTGGTGGTCAGATTAAATTCATTAAAAATTAGTGACCAAATGTTTATCGATGTCTTAGTATTACCAATGGATAGGTATTGACTAGGCGCGTCTTGTAGTAATATTTTCAAGTCTGTCATGAAAATATTACTTGCGCTATATGCCTTCAAAGGGGGCCGCGGAGAAAACTTTCTCATTTAGCTTTCTCCGGCGTCCCGGTACAACTTTACATGCGTAAAAACACATTAACTTAAGAAGTATTCTTGTTGAGAACACTGTAAAAAAGGTTTCAGTTTGATTTTAAGTCTGTGAGAGCTGCAATCTCACTTTCATTAATTCCCATATGATATTCAATTATCAGATAAAATGTGTTTTTTACCATATCACTGCCGATAACTCACTATATCGCGCAGTGTGGGTGTGTGCATTTACTTGACAACTCTTTATTTTAGGTAAATTTCATAAAATATTTTTGACCATGTAATTTCTTCAAAGTGACCGGCAACTGAGTTTGCCGGGATTTTAAAATGACTTTACTTTCAGTGTTCAACCAAAATGGTTCAGATAACAGGGCAAACTTGCGTCTTACGCAAATAAAAATACCTCCCGCTTTCTCTTTTATTGAACAATAAAATGTGACATTCCATTTTTACATACAGTCATGATGCAATTCTGTCAAGCTCCTGGATTTCAACAAGGAATTCCAAATTCTGAAATCAGAGACATTCATTAGCATTTATAATACAATGTTGTGCCAGTATGAAAGACATGTCTGGATCACGCTGTACAACACATTTACATGTTCAAAGCGAGGCGTAATTTTACTTTCCGAGAGCATCATTTCTCTCGATTCATATTTTAATTGCGAGTTCCAGACCTGTCGCCCAGGTTACCGACTTAGACACGGTATTCACGCCCGACTGGGTCGGGGGTGACCAAGTGCTGATGATGATGATACCCGGTTGTCATGGCAACCAGGCATCAATGCTCTTTACATGTGGAATAAAATCACCTCCCGCTCTCTCTCCTCAACTTGGAGCAATGAAATGCGACATTTTATTACATACAATTGTGATTCAGTCTCATTGAGATCTCTGAAACAATTCAATAAATTCCATAATTTTAGAAACTCTGAAAATCTGAAAATTAAGATTTTCATATAACATTTCTCAGTAAAAAACATATACGATTCAGCCCATGTCGTGTACGCATTTTCATCGCTCCCAGCGAGATGTGATTTTATGAAGCTACTTCATTCCAATTCGCTTCCCCCTTTCTCGGTTGCCGCCGCCTGACGCCGAGACACGTATAAGGACAACCACCGCAGCCGAGAACTCGCGCGCTGTCCTCGGCACGGTACCCATCCCCAACCGGGTCACGGCGATCGGTGTTAGCCCTGAAAGGGGCCTTTGCTCTGCTTCATTCACATCAGAAATTTCTACCATTTATATGACGTGATTACGTCAACCACAGAACTCGAAAGTTCGGTTGCCTGACGGTAGGCGCAGGCTTTGTCCTGTCCGTAACAGCATGTATAATGATGTTGTGCCATGGTGGTTCTTAAAGATGATATCTTTATTTGTCCCTTTGTTCTATGTCTACTACTTATGCAGTCTAAGGGGTGAGATATATTTATAAAATATTCTTTGTAAATTTGTCATAGGGAGTTTGTCTTATATATTTTTGTGAGTGACGGTACATTAAATTCTTGAAATATATATTAGCACTTATAATTAATTTTGAGAAACTCTTTTAATGAATACACAACTAAAATGTATGAAACACATTACACAACGCGTGCGTAATCAGGAATAGTGGGATATTCCTTATTGTTCCAGAGGAGCGATTTTCTGCGTCGCTGATACTGCCTCATCTGCTCAGTGTCAAAATGTCGTAACTTCAAAAATGAGGACAATTAATCACGGTTTAGCCGAGATTAGTCAGTCGGGCTCGGGATGTGTACTCGGCAGCCACAAAGGACCTTTTTGACATTGAAACCTCGGCGACTAAGCCGGGATAGAGCCCTTTGCAGGTACGGAAAACACGGCTGCGAGATAACCTGTACTTATGTCGTATGTTTGAGGATCAGACGACTTGTATCGCGATTCAGATAATTTTCTATCTACGGTTTTGAAGTGAAACTTCGCAGGTGCAAATTCAAACGGCCAAAGGATACGGTCGCGTGTATTCACGTTAATATTTCTAGGGCGGAATAAGCGTAAGTCGTAATATTTGTGGGTGAAAGGAACAACCGAATGATTCAATAAAATCGAGTTTTCAGTTAGAGTTGTCCTTTAGATATATATCTAGCGAAAAAAAATTAGATGTGTCAGAAAATTTAAAAAAAAAAAACTGTCGATTAGATGAATAAATTAGCGATTGTTTATTTTTTTTAATTTTTAGCTGGTTCGATTCCTGGTTGAAGCAATTGAATTTTAGAAAAACTTTGATTGCAGTTTTGTTTCTTTTTAAAAATAAAATAATGTTTCCTTTAAGTAAAATAATCTATCTTAAGGATTTAAAGTGGTTTCTCTTCAGGGCCCATTGATTTTTTCCACCCTGTATAGTCTGTAGGACCTTGGGGCCATATTTCCCCCCCTGTACATCCCATCCATCCCAGATTTAATGGAAACCTTTTTTTTTTTTAGGCTTTGTCATCTTGCAACCCGTCCATCCTAGATTAAATTGAAACAATGTTTTTTTAGAGGCTTTACAAAACAATGGAACCTTTGTTTCCCCTCATAAACTTATTATTAACTCGTACAACGCCGGATACGAATAGCTACCAGTCTATAACTTGATTAATGATTTCTCCCTGGAGATAAAATTCAACACTGTGTTCTTGAAAAATTTTAACACACTCAAAGTATTCTGAATAGAAAAATAGTAAAAAAAAAAACATTATATTTAATTGAACTCAGAACTAAGCATATTATAATTACTCCTTTATATTAACTCGTGGCGTCTGCATCTGCTTGCTTGACGAAAAAACTTTGGATCGATTTTTAACCCTTTTCCCGTGATCCAATCGAGCTGAAACTTTGCGAGCAAACTCGTGGCGACGATCAAAAAATATTTCAACGCGTCTGGTAGACACGGAACCTGAATATAGTATAATTTTGGATTTTTGGAATTTTTTTATTACTCCCTTTCATGGCGTCGCTCGACCGAAGCCCAACGTGTAGGTTAAGCGCCAAACCAGTTTCCACTACTAAATGAGAAAGGGAGTATAATAAAAACTTGGTTTTTATGGGTTATTTTTTTTTTAATTTCTTCAATGCAAGTATGCTTCTACCATGAAAAATGTCAACGAAATTTGAAATCCTGTTACCAAGCCGATGCATCCGTGTTATGGGTGAGCTTACGGCATAATGATTTTCACAGGTACCAAGAAGTGATTATCATTCACGTAAATGCATCTGTACAACCTTCAAATCCATTCTTTAGCGAGGTCCCTAAAAGCATCCACATTTCCCGGAGTAATTTGCAAGTTGAAACCTGGAAGTGGATTTATCGCGCGCAGCCAGGGAAGACTCCCTCGGGCATTAGAGATTGTGCCCGCCGAGCCATAAATCAAGGATCACTTACCTCCTTACACATGTGCTTTACTTGTTAACACGCTCGCCGCTGCCGGGACCCGAGTCCTGGTTCATGGGACCTCTTGCAAAACGATTCTATGGGGTCTTTATGGGCCTCTACAAACTATTTTATGGATCTTTCTCCAACAGCGAAGTAGAATGTCTAAAATCACGTGAATTATGTATCTCTTGTACATTTGCCATAGCGAAACTATGATACGCGTGTCAGAAGTAGACCTTTTTCCATTTAAGAAAGACAATCGAATAGTATGTAGATTCATATTCCTTGAGGATATGCGATGCATTAAATAAATTGATAAGATTATTGGATATTGATTTGTTCGAGTGCAGCCAAACAAGATTAAGAAAAATTTTGAGTGCAGAATTTTTTTCTGCTTGCTAATTAAGTCTCTTTTTCATTTGTTTAAATGTGTATTATTCTTAACATGCCTAAGGTTTTCTAATAAAGTCTCTTTTTCTCTTGTGTAAATTTTTTTATTCTTTCCTGTTGTATAATTCTTGATATGCCTAAGTTTATTTCATAACATATTTATAATTATTAACATATTTCTAAAAGTGGAGACTTATAATTGGACACCTATATTATATTAATGTTTTTTATGCTTCTGTGTTGTGCTATTGGTCTTCCGTGAATATTAAATAAATAAATATTAGGCGCGCGTACGAGGCACATAGTTTCGTTATGTTGGTTTTTATACCCGTTAACACCAACACAACTAAACAAAGCGCGTACGCACGGCTAATACATACTAATTCGATTGCCTTTCTTAAATGGAAAGAGGTCTAGCATGACAGACTTCTTCACCAATACTGAGGCTACCGAAGAAACGCAATTGTAACCAATGCCTCGTACGCATGCATTTAATATTTACGAAATCTGATAAACAAACGGCAGGGATAAGCACGTATCCCGCAGCTCCAGCTTTGAAGTTCAATATCATAACCTAAGTATGACATGCAAGCAGGGTTAGGTTAAGTACTTACTTTACAATCACATCCTTTCTCCGTGGGGGTAGACATAGATAGAGCGCCACACTCATTTATCCTGACATATGTCTCTCGCCTCATCCACATCATACAGCTTCGCATGCAAGCCTTTCGACTATCTTCAAGTGTCTGGTTAACTTATCATCAAGTCAAGTTTGTTCTTCTCTCATCTCGTGTGTTCATGTATCTTTCACACCGTTCACACCTTACTCATTTGCTTAACATGACCAAACTATCAAAGCGACCATTTTTCATTCTTTTCACCACCAGATCAGCTTTATAGCTAAGATCAGATTTACATTTTTTTCTTATTTGTTCATTCCATCATCATCATCATCACTCTTGGCTCTACAATCCCTGGTGGGTCTTGGCCTCCTCAAGAGTCCCCCTTCACTCATCTCGGTTTAGTGCCATGCTCTCTTCAGTTAAGAAGCCAGTATTGTTCATTCCATACCCTATCATGAACAGTTTTGTCATACATGCCCATAAGTGTTCTCATTTTTGCCACATTCAGTTCACTTTCGTCCCTTTTCTGCCAGCATCAGTCTCCAAAGGATGATTGTTGTTTTTTTTTAAATAACTTTTAGTATTTTTAGAAACTTTTTGTTATAAGGTATACACACGTCAGGGGGACATCATTAATCACGATATATTATAGATGTCTCATACAGACGAAGCTTTTTTTTATGTGCGAAAGTTGGTATGACAATCATTCAGGATATTAATAGGATCGACAATTCCACCAGTGATAGACTATCACATCTATCAAATTTTTGGATGTTGTACATATATATATCAACTTTGCACAACTTGTTTCATATGTGAGTTGGATTTTAACGTGATTCGCAATGGTGACATCTATACTTGTTTATGGGGATGACGAATTTTATCCACAGATGGCGGCAGTAAAATACAACTCACCTGAAAAATGCTATACAAGGTTGACATAAAATGAAGGCCGACCCACCGCATGCATATACAGGACCGTTTTAAAAGCAAAAGCTTCTATATCTGTCCTGTTCATTCGCCGCCTGGTTGGCTTTAATTGCTAAAAACAACCATGTAACCAGTTGTTGTAAAAAACAAATTGCCATCCAAAATTTTCCCCAATTGTCTCGGCTGTTCATCTGTTTATTAAAAATAAATATTGCAAAAAAAGGTTTACATTCTCGTATAAACATTCCAAAAATAGGTCTTAAGCACTATAAACACCAAAAAATACTTTAATACTTACTTTCGCATATAAAAAATAGCTTCGTCTCGTTGAGAAATTTATAGTACGACTTGATTCATAATACTTTAGTAGATTTATAGTCGACAGTGAATTGTAGCACTGTAAATCGCCTTTCTTTTATTTGTATTAAGTTGTTTGTGCTTGCTGTCGAGGGGGTTAGGTCCGCCAGACCTCTAGCGGTCGGCGGTCGAGGTTCCTCTTTAATGCTCTTCGCTATTTTGTGCTACCAAAGGGTTGGTCTACAATTAAATACACCATTTTAACACTTTAAACTCGGCGATTCCAGACCCCATTAAAACGGCGGGGGACATTATAGGGTTGAACAATTCTCCTTCGAGAAATTGATAGTTTTTTTAATTGATTTGTCTGTGTGATTAGTTCTACTGTTAAGCAATCAAATTAATTGAGCAATAATTTAAATCGACATCATTATCGAGGTTGGTTTTCGAAATATACATTTTTTTATAAATTTCAGCTTCACAGATTTAAATCTATTCTGAATATTAGGTCCTTACATATGAAATTGGCGTTTTGCCTTACTGGCAAATTTGATCTCAAATATCTTCTCTTTGGTTAGGAATTCCAAATCCAAATTTATACAGCTATTTACTCATGTATTTGTGTTTTGAAAATTATAATTCATTTGTTCTTTCCTCAATTGTTTTATTCTTTGCGTCACTCAGTTTACAAAATGAAAAACTTGAAATATCGCGTTATTTACGAGTACGAGTTCCACCGTGGCACCAGTGCTGCAGAAACGGCTCGAAGGATTAATGATGTATACGGCGACGGTGCCGCAAAAGAAAACACAGTGCGTTTTTGGTTCCAACGTTTTCGTTCTGGAAATTTTGACCTGCAGAACAAGCCCCGTGGACGGCCGGAGACCAAAGTTGATAATGAAGAATTGAAGGCTATTGTGGAAGCGGATCCATCGCAAACCACATCCGAGTTAGCTGCAGGCTGCGGTGTTAGTGATAAAACTGTTTTAATCCACTTGAAGCAAATTGGTAAGGTGAAAAAGCTTGAAAGGTGGGTACCTCACGAATTGAGTGAAGCAAATCAACAAACGCGCGTTGACTGCTGCGTTGCATTACTCAACCGGCACAATAATGAAGGGATTTTAAATCGAATCATTACCTGTGATGAAAAGTGGATCCTGTACGATAATCGATAATTGGAAGCGCTCATCGCAATGGCTTAACCCTGCCGAACCAGCCAAACCATGCCCCAAGCGAAAATTGACTCCAAAAAAGTTACTTGTGAGCGTTTGGTGGACTAGTGCTGGTGTCGTTCACTACAGCTTTCTTAAATCTGGCCAGACGATTACGGCAGATGTCTATTGTCAGCAACTGCAAACCATGATGGAAAAGCTAGCTGCTAAACAACCGAGGCTGGTTAATCACTCTAGGCCACTGCTGCTTCATGATAACGCTAGACCACACACTGCACAACAGACGGCTACCAAATTAGAGGAGCTTCAATTGGAATGTCTAAGACATCCACCGTATTCTCCGGACCTTGCCCCAACAGAATACCATTTTTTTTGAAATTTGGATAACTTCTTGCAAAGGAAAAAATTCAACTCCGATGGGGCAGTCCAAACCGCCTTCAAAGATTTTATTGATTCCCGTCCGAATGGTTTTTTTAGTAAAGGGATCGATGAACTACCTATGAGATGGCAAAAGTGGATAGATAGCAATGGTACATACTTTGATTAAATAAATATATTAAAATAAAAAAAATCGGCTTTATGTTCCTCCCATACTAAACGCCAATTTCATATGTAAGGACCTAATATTAGCACATAAGTATGGAAAATGACAATAATAGTCAATTTTAATTTTGTTGTCGACATAAAATAACACCTCTGTATCTTTAGAGCTCCATATAGTAAACTCTGAGGTCAGCCTCTACATCAACTGCGAGAAGGCTGATAGAATGATTGTCAGAAGACTAAGAGAATTCTTGGTGGCAGGCCAAAAAGTGATCATGGTATGATAATCATGGGCCATAGTCTAAATCAGCTCTAAACCTTAATTCCTGAATGGCCCTAAACCTTAATTGCTTAATAGGGAAATTTATTTATTTTAAATACAAATACCGATTAAAATATATGGAAAAGATTCGAAAATATTAGTTATATTCTGTGAATCACTATTGATAATGTTTTCATTCATAATTTTTATAATAAAAAGGTTATTTTTATTTGGCAAAAGAAAAAATTGACAGAGAGGGTGGTAGAGACTTAAGAAGGTCTTTATCCAACAGCAGAGATAGAACACACAGAAGTGGGCTGATTATAATGATATATATTATTTCATGCTGTCTTTCAAAGTGTTGTAATATACTATTTATTTTTTATGTTTATAGTGTTAACTTTGTTGTTGGACAATTGAAGGCTTCCCTATAAAAAGGGTCTATAAAGTACCTACATCAGGTCGAAAAGTGATTTTATTATTTTATAATGATCTGTATAACAGTATGCACCATGTGCGGTATTTATTTTCCATGATTTCAACTCAATCTTGCCGAAATTCGACCTCAAAAGTTACAAAGCTAACGTAGAAAAAGTGTATATATTCCTCTGTATTCATCTGGTAGTAACAAATGTGACGGATGCCGACAATTCCAAGATGTCACTGCGCTTGCTTAATTATATATATGAAAAAACAAAGAAAACATTAATAAAATACATGTGAATTTAAAAAAATGAAAAAATCGGAGATTCTGTTTATTTATTTCAAAGTGTTTTTCCGCTCCCATGTAAAACGTTGTTTTTGCATATAGACCCTTTTTTTTATTTCCTTTCTTTTAACTCGTGGCGTCTGCTTGCTTGCCGGGTGAAAAAATTTTGGATCGATTTTTAACCCTTTTCCCGTGATCCAATCGAGCTGAAACTTGGCAAGTAGACTCGTAGCGACGATAAAGAAGATCTATCAAATTTTGATTAAAAAAAATTAATAATTATAGTATAATTTCGGAGTTTTAGAAATTTTATTAGTTTTTTTCAATTTGGAATCATTAGAAAAGTTCGATTACAACAACGGCGACCCGATAACGTCGCGGAATATTTTCTAAATTTGAATTACTCCGTCGGTATACATAATAGGTTCTTCACTACTAATGTCGAAAATCTAAATTGACTAACAAATATTTTTAGAATTTAATCTTCAAAGCATGAAGTGTCTTATCAAAGCTCAAAACATCTGACATTTTAGAAATATATTAAATTACTGTAAGTTTAGTGTTATGTAATATGTTTTAATTCGTCTTTAATTGTTGTTATATTTTACAAAGAAAGGGAGTATAATAGAAACTTGGTTTTTATGGGTTACTTTTTATATGGATGCCTACAATTGTATAAGCCATATTCATTATTTTTGACCTTTTTGAAAGCACAGTATTTTTGTAAAGACTGAATTATAATGTGTCCTGTGTTCGCTAAGACGAAGATATAGTGGTATCGAAATGTGGTGATTTGGAGCCTATAGTGAAGAGAAGCCCTAAAGCTGTAGCGGCTTAACTCATCGGAAGTAAAGAACGCAGCGGCAATAAAGGACGACCCAGTTTCTCAATTTTTTCTTTGATCGGAGAGCCGTTTACATTTGTAACCTCAACTAATTTGTTACATTTATATTTAAATTGTGAAATCTCGAATCATCCTGAAAATTACTGAACTCCTATTCTTGACGCCATATGTACGTGTTCTTATTACCTTGTAACTTTCATTCTTTCTGATCCCAGATAATCACTACACTCTTTCTTCAATTGCGATACAGTGACAGTGACAGCAGAAACCACATGAGATCAAAAAGATAAAGGAGATATAAGCGATGAAAAGCTTGGCATTGGTATAACAGGGTTACATTGTATAAAGTGATCACCTAATCAAACCGTATAATAACTCATAAGCCTTATGAATTAGGTTGTTATTGCGGTCGTAAGAAATATTTAACTGTAAATATATTGCGGATATATTATAGGAACCGTTAGGCATATTTGACTGTAAATATAATGCATAAATTTAAACAAATATTAACAGCAAAACAACAATCTTAAAAATATGAAATAATGGTTTTTACAATTATGCCAATTACAAATTTTCCACTGAATATAAAAATTTACTTTAGCTTACTTTAATAGTGAGTGGAGAGGGTGGAGGGGAATGTGGGACGGGAGTAGAAGGGAAGATATAATGTACGAATTAGTTTGGGTGCGGTAGTGTAGATATTGTTTGTTTTATGTTTCTTATTGTTGCGTTGAAAATGTCAATGTCGTGAAAGTTTGTGTTAAATGAATTTGTGTATCTGTACATAAAGGAGTTTTGTTTTGATTTGGACTTCCTTTTTCTCTTTGTCTTTTTCCGAGAAACGATTCTCGACGTTTCGTTGAATGCTTATTCAACGTCATCAGAAGTCCGACCTTTACCCGCGGAGGTAGAGGTTGTCCTCCTGATGACGTTGAATAAGCATTCAACAAAACGTCGAGAATCGTTTCTCGGAAATACATACGGTTCATATAAAATATTCGCAACTGTTTACAGTTAAATAAGCATTATGAACACCTAAAAAGACTTACTTTCCCATATAATAAAATAGCTTTAACTCTATGAGACATCTAACATTTTTTATTTTGCCCAGACCTTGTATATATATATACATATGAAGATGTATTGATCAGATATCTTTATGCTATACATATATCTTTTGCACTTCTTTTTATTCTTATCTCTTGTCCTTTTTACTAAGTAGATTTGTCCTTTCCTATCCATTCCTTATTCTCCTTTTACCTCTAATTCTTTGACTCTCATAGTTTGTCCATAACTTAAAACTTTCACTTTTTGTGTTTTTTATTCTATAACTCAAGTTATTGTTGCTTTATGTTAAAACACAACAGGTTAATTCTGTGGAAACTTTTAGGATGTCCAATAATCATGTATAATCTCTTTAAATGTACTGTTAATTTCCCAAAAATAAATAAATAAATAAATAATATATCTTGATTGATGAAAGGAGTTCTTTTATTACATGATAATTTATATTAAATCATCTCGATTGACAAACGGACCCAAATAGATGGCTCCTTTCTTAAACCGAGATTATGACTGTAGACAAAGAGGTTATTTGGAAGATTGCTATTGCAAACTTTTGATTTATGTAATAAATTGTAAAGTTATGCAATTCAGAATGTGAATAGGAAATAATTATGAGCTCGCCGATTTCAGCGTGGGGGGCCGTGCTTTAGATAAGGCGAGACCGGGGAAGCGAAAAGATCTTAAATTAAGATCTCGACTATTACACGAGAGTATAGCGGAGGCGAAAACCGGTTTTGGTATAACGTAAATATATTCCTTACCTCATAAGATTAACTTTAAAAAAATGGGTGCTTGTACTGCTTTAGCATAATATATAACATAAGCAGCGCATCACTTGTCACAGCATAGCCGTCAAAGTACAATGACTCGTAGAACTATTGGAACGTGAGGGTACCAATTAATAGTTTCGATTAACCGTAAGCATCATTTGCGCCCTGTATCCCTCCACCATTCTCCTGATTCATCTCACGCATACCACATGATACTCACGCAATACACGCCACATGCCGAAACGAGAAGATCCTCTGGATCGGCGTACATTTTCTCCTCAACAATCAACACATAATTCGCAAAAACATGAAATTATCTTTAAATTAAATATCAATTTGTTTAGCACCACTTTATTGAGTTTTAACCAACTATAAAGTTATATTTTATTTAAAGATATTATGTCTCATCACAATGTGCTTGCTTGGTCTGAAAAAAAATACATAAAATTATAGATTTTTTATGTCCTTTATATTTTTGGGTGTGTTTATGGTGGAAATGAGGAGAAGATGGTTTATGGTCACCACCCGTCTTAAACGGGAAGTCACCTCAGTCAGAAAGTTTAATGAATTTATTTAGGTACTCGATAAAATAATTACAATACAGAATAACAATAATAAAGACTCGACGGAATAGGGCCTCCGGCCGGCGCCGGAGGTAGTTAAGAGACTGACATGCCAGTACAGGTGGTTGGCTATTTTTATATGTTTTGGGAACAAAGAACTCTCTTGAAGTTTGGCTGTACTCGTGTTGGATGACCGCTGATGGGCTCGGCTGTTGACCTGCGTCTCCATGCGCCTACTTCGCTTCGGTGCTTTATCTGCCCAGCAGATTCGCTGTGGCTGTGTGTGTGCCCTCCGTGTCGCCTTTTGTCAGGGGTCAGCGCCCTTTCGTTCATGTCGGCGCGCGTGTGACCTGCATTGGTGATCTGAAATGTATGTGTACGTGAATTACTACATATTTATAAAGTGTTATATTTAGTTTTTATTTACTTTTCAGCTTTGTGAAACAATAAAATGAGTACAAGGATATATATGTCCTCATTTACTCGTTATTATCGGCGCGCAGTCGTCTTGCGCGCAATTGTCAGGACACCGAGACACGAGTCTCAACCTTTCATAACAATCCTGTTATCAACACAATACAAAAGGGTGTTTCTTCGAAATTTGTTTTGTTGGCAACGGACCTCAACCTATCAAGATCTCTCAATAATTGGGTGCCATTTTTTCATCTTCGAGAATTGGTATTGCGTGCCCTTTGTAAATCCAGAATCAATTTACAATACGGAAAAAATACTTTTCTATTTCAGCACTTCATATAATGTACTTGTGCTGGGATTTTTGCTAAGAAAAACTATTAAAATTCATCTACAATCTTCACCACAGAGTAGGAAAACATTTTTTTGTATCTCTACATTTATACTGTACTGTAAAAATGATTTGGTCTTTTTTTGCCAAACTTTCATCTGATTTATGAATCGAATATATTTTATTGAAATAAACATGTATAGGGTGTCTCAGCAAATTTTTTTTCCATAAAAGGCATTATTTTTTGTTTTTTAACAACGGTTTTCGACAAAAAATAATTGATTAAATAATGTAACGAAATAAGCAACAAAGCAATCAAATCCTTAAGAATATTTTTTTAACATGTATGTTCTGAGAACACAATTACTGGATTTTTATTCAGCTATTTATGTAGGACACGTGTATATGAGTCTTTTTACGGTGGCCTAGGGCTCGTGACATGTATGACCTGGCTTAAGTATTTACTTTACACAATGCAAAATCCGGCATCTCTTCCTGTTCTACCATACATGATTTTTTGGGATAAAAAATCAACCACTTCTTGGTTCTCCAATAGCTTATTGAAAAATTAATGCCACTGAATATGATACATATCTCTAATCATCTACGTGTTTACATCATATCTGTGAAAGTTTCATTGCCACCAAAGCCGAAAAAAATTAAATGGAGCGTCTCAGAAAACTGATCTATTTTTACTCCCTTTATATTAACTCGTGGCGTCTGCTTGCTTGCCGTCAACAAAAACTTTGGATCGATTTTTGACCCTTTTCCCGTTATCCAATCGAGCTGAAAGTTGGCAAGTAGACTCGTGGCGTCGATCAAGAAGATTAATCAAATTTTCGTTAAAAAAAACTAATAATTATAGTATAATTTCGGATTTTTAGAAATTTTATTGGTTTTTTCAAATTGGAATCATTAGAAAAGTTTGATTACAGCGGCCCGATAACGTCGCGGAATATTTTCGAAATTTGAATTACTCCGTCGGTATGCATAATAGGTACTTCACTACGAATGTCGAAAATCTAAATTGACTGACAAATGTTTTTAGAATTTATTCTTCAAAGTGTGAAGTGTCTTATCAAAGCTCAAAACATCTGACATTTCAGGAATATATTAAATTACTGTAAGTTTAGTGTTATGTTATATGTTTTAATTCGTCTTTAATTGTTGTTATATTTAACAAAGAAAGGGAGTATAATAAAAACTTGGTTTTTATGGGTTACTTTTTTCCTCCCTTTATATTAACTCGTGGCGTCTGATTGATTGATTGCTTGTCTGACAGAAAACTTTGGATCGATTGTTGACCCTTTTTCCGTGATCCAATCGAGCTGAAACTTTGCAAGTAGACTCGTGGCGACGATCAAAAAAATCTATCAAATTTTCGTAAAAAAATAAATAATTATAGTATAATTTTGGATTTTTCAAATTTTTAATAGTTTTTTCATACAACGTAGTAAGTTGTACGGAGATTCCGACGCGTATGGTAGACACGAAACACGAAAATGAGAAAGGGAGTATTGTAAAAACTTGGTTTTTGTGGATTACTTTTTATTTTAAATAAAAGCGCACTATAATCGAGCCTCGTCTTTTACGATCGGTGTACTTTGCGCTCTGCCACTCTTTAATTAATTACGCAATCTTGTAGTATGGAGAGAAGCGGCAAAAACATCACTAGCGACATCTAAACGAGCACTAAAAGCTATTCTAAGGGTGATTACAAATCGCCCCTTAAGGGGGGGTAAGGTTTTTAATTTTATATATATAACTATGTATAAATATGTATAACATCGCAAGAATATTGTTTCAAAATTTCAAGTCAATCAGAGCAAAATTGACAAAATTATGAACATTTGAGCGATACTCAGACTGATTTTCTATACCTGCTCGGGCAGCTAAGAGACGCGCTCACCTGAGGACTACCGGACGTGCTATTGTATTGGAAGAGTTTTGCGTAGACAAGGACAAAAAGATGCTGATGATGAAAGCTCTTTGCTGTGTGAAAATGGCATCGACGATTATGTGTAAGTATAAAATAAGTGTTGAGTTTTATTTTGAATTTTACAGTGTGCAAAACTTTAAAGCGTTTTCCCCACATCTCACGTTTTCAAAGTCGGTGTCCATCATAACTTCAAAACTACTGCACCGATCCTTTTGAAATTTTGAACACAATTTCTGTACATAATTTACGAGGTAACGCTGGAGACTTTTTTTCAAATGTGTTATTAAAATTTTTATTTTTTTTAACAAACAATTAAGGGCGATATTTTTCCGCAAAAATCGCGTTTTTCCCTTCAAGTGTTTCCAAAATTAAAAATTGAAATTAAAAAACCCTCCCAGCCTACCTGGAGAACCTATTATCCTAAACCTAAAGAACTCTCTTTTGATTTTTTGATATCAGATGAATCTACAGTCCAAAACCAAGTTAATCATGACACTCAATTCTACTTTTTTCCGAACTCCCCCCCCCCCCCGAACACGCTGTGGCTGCCATTGCCGTATTTTTTAATATTTCTTCTTGAAAATTTTACACAATATTCTTCAAATGTCATAATTTAATGTACCATTGGTTTTAATAAAGAGATTTTAACTGTGTCGTCACAAAAAATTCACAAAAACATTCCTTTTTTTGTACGAATTAACCTTACCCCCCCTTAAGGTATTTATCGGATCTCTTTACAGAGTGCAATGATTTAGATGTGAGATAGATATATATTCGGAGACCCGTAGAATACTACCACTCACACAAACACACTCAGTTACAAACTACATACACAATACAAGGCAACGAGCAAACAACTACACACCAGTATCGAGAGCAAGAACAACATTTTACCAACGGTTGTAATACGTTTTTAGTACCAAAATTATACAACACACTAAACACTCACTGGAAAACAATCACTAGCAAAAAATCGTAGTTATGTATTGTGACATTAAGTTTTTTTACCCGAACCGTAATTAATTGATAATTAATAAAACTAGATTATGAGCGAATATACCCCGATGTTGCAATGCAAGTACTTTTATTTTTTGAAATGGTATACTCCGCTCACCGCGTCTAGCGAAAGTTATCTATGGTCTAGGGACACGTCATTACGAACCCGCCGCATTCCCGATTCTACAAGCATGTAGCGAGCACACGCGAAGGAACTTCCATTTTGGGGAAGAAGCGCAAATGATAGTTTTGATTGACCTGATATAACCGTCTTTTTATTGTTATGTTTGTAATAGGACTAATAATTTTTATTATTAATTCAAAATAGGAGTTTTTCCGCGGTACGTAGTACGTGGGAGCTGATTGAACCCCAAGCAGAAATGGCCGGCTGCTGGAGCTCAAATCAGCCCACGGAAAGGAGAATTTACGGAATCACAGCTTGAAGCGGTCGCATCGAGCCTCAGCGGTGCGGCTGGTTCGACCTAGGAGATGGATGCTGCGACATGATACACGGAGGTATCATCAAGCCTTCCAAGATGTCGTCAGGGTCCGCCGAAAGCGTCGCAGAAGATAACTCTTCGTACGGTATATGGTCAATTTAATACGCGGGAGCGTCGTTTTCATCGCTTTGGGGTTGAATTCGCTAGCAGCAAAGTTTCTAAAAAATGTGTGGGACATTTCCAAGGACATTTAAAATGATTTAATCATGGCGGTTCCGTAATTGGTGCATTGAACATTTACCGTATGGTATTGCATAACGTCGATGTAACATCCATCTCAAAATTTTGACATAATCTTAATATTAGAATGTTGTAAGTTGTTTGTTAATTTGTGTAAATTTGAATTGGTAAGGGGCGTATATTAAATTCATTCCATGGGCAAGTTACCATACAAAAAAATAAATTCTCCAAAGTAAACATTAAACGTTACAATTCAGTCGTCGCATCGTGGAATAAGTTTGGTATGCGCGCTCTGAAGGTAAATTGCATAAGCATAATTAAAACATATCAGGTAGATCTTAAGAATGTTTGATTATTTAATGAATAAATGGGATTGTGATACTCGAGCTGAGATTTAGTTTCTATTTCAAACTTAAGATCCATATGATAATTACAGGGATGTTTTGTATGTAAACAGAAGTTCCAGGTCCACTACCCAAAAAGGATCTCTTAGAGCCGTGTGTAACCACTGAGCAGCCGGTGATAACGAAGACCTCGTTATAGTATATGGAAAAACATGTGATACAATTAGATAGGGATCAATCGGTAATAACTATGACCAAAATCTATGAATAATTATTGTTCTCAATGCTTAATTTTTATAAATTATGGTTATTTAAAATTTTATAATTTTTTAAATTTAATAATTTTTTAAAAATTTTATAAAATTTATAAATTTTATAAATTTTACAGATTTTACTACAAGATTTAATTATAACATTTATCAAGGCATTACTACTATTATAATTTTATAATTACTAATAAATTTTAATTAAGAAATTTTTATAAATTTTCAATTTTGTTAATTTATACATTTAACATCAGACTTTAATAATTACTAACTTTTACAACTTTACTACGTTTTACACTTTTATACAATTTTAAATTTGGTTTTATAAATTTGGTTTTAGAGATATCTTTATTAGTGTTTTCGATGAGATTACGATTTACATAACTGTTTATCATGATTAAGATTAGACATACCGGATAAACCAGTAAATATATTTTACATTAAATTATAAAAGAATAATAAAATTCAATGAAAAATAAATCAAATGTAAAAGTATATAACTCTGTACTCATTGTGTATGCTTTAATAAATAAATAAATTCGAGTCTTAGATTAAATTAAATTGGAACATCCTGTATCTATAAAAATGATTGCCTTCTCAATTGCTATGTTCAGAGAAAGCTTGAAAAAATTAAGGCACCTTGTAAGTACACTTATTTGCTTTGATTCGGAGCATAAAAAAATTGAATATTCTATACTTTTCGAAGAGAAGTCGTAAATATGGTGAAACTTAATCGAACATTTCCTCTCCTGTGGATCAGAAGTATGATTGAAAAAGAGGTCAACCAATGTTGAGGGAAAGGTCAAGATGAAACGCGTTTGAGATCTTCGCCAAACACGAAAACTTGTCGGAAAAGTAAATTATTGCGTAAATATTTAATATTGAGCCAAAAATTTCAAATAAAATATAAAATCAATTAATAATATCGTAGTTCCCTAATTATTGTATTAATTCCCTGCGATCTTAATTTATCGTTTTTAGAGAATAAATTTTCAAGATTGATTAACCACTGAGGGAGGAAAATAACAAGGATAAACCATTTCTTGCTGGAAATATAATAAACAACGAAATGAATAAACGACGAAAATATAATATTCTACGAAAATGTAATTTCGTCGCTTATTCATAAAATAATCGCGTATTGAAGAATATTACAAATTGTGAAGGATTTGTATGATTTTATTCTTTAATAAGCGACAAAATTTTTATGCTTAGCACCACTATACAATTGGTTAAATTTAATTGTATCAAACTTGTCCAATACTGTTTGGTATGTTTTAATTTGTTTTAAGAATTTGTTCAAAATCTGTACACCAAATGCAAAACTAAATGGCAAAAAAAAAGTAACCCATAAAAACCAAGTATTATACTCCCTTGCTTTGTAAAATATAACAACAATTAAAGACGAATTAACACATATAACATAACACTAAGCTTACAGTAATTTAATATATTTCTAAAATGTCAGATGTTTTGAGCTTTGATAAGACACGTCATGCTTTGAAGATTAAATTCTAAAAACATTTGTCAGTCAATGTAGATTTTCGACATTCGTAGTGAAGTACCTATTATGCATACCGACGGAGTAATTCAAATTTAGAAAATATTCCGCGACGTTATCGAGCTGCCGCTACAGTTGCTAATCAAACTTTTCTAATGATTCCAATTTGAAAAAAAAAACAATAAAATTTCTAAGAATCCGAAATTATACTATAATTATTATTTTTTTAACTAAAATTTGATAGATCTTCTTGATCGTCGTCACGAGTCTACTTGCCAAGTTTCAGCTCAATTGGATCACGGAAATGGGGTCAAAAATCGATCCAAAGTTTTTTAATATAAAGGGAGTAAAAATAGGAAAATAGTCTGAGACCTTTTCTGTTTTATCTTAAATCATAGAAGAGGACTGGGATACAAAACGGGTAATAAAATAACTTGGGACAGCAGTATTGAAGTGTCAAGAACAGGCTTATAACAATTTACGGTGATCAACAACCTTCGGTAAACGTCTACTTAAGTCTAGAAACCTTTGGTACAACCGAGAAGCAACGAAAATCTTAACCTTAACATATATCCTTAACACTTAATCCTTTTTTTTTAAACAGTATTGTGTCTTATTTTGTCTTATTGTATTTTATTTTAACAAATTTAAGTTGCAATGTTCAACCACATTATTTTGTTACATCTATTGTTTATTCATATTATTACTTGTAAAAGCCCCTTGGGCGTAAATGAATAAATAAATAATCTAGAAAGCACTAAAATACCTGCATTATATCAGTGCGAAGTACGCGCGAGCCGCGAGACGACGCTCAGTGTGGCCAGCCGTGAATTGCGAACCGATAAATAAGCGAATACCGAGTCTTAAGTAAAAACGTCTACTTGTAGTAATGTGCGACTTTCTAATTAGACATCGTATTTTTGAAGAGTATTAATTTTGACTTTTTCATAATTGTTTCAAAATTTACAAGCTCCTAGCAATTTTTTAAAATAAATCAAACATATTGGAACCGAGCAGGTTATGTACCAGAAATTTACGTTAGTCCATGTTCGTATATTTTGGTGGTAGAGTATGATTTAGTCAGTTCAGTAGGTTTAAGGGTGGCTTTTTGGCCTCTTGATTTCCCTGGGTAACAGCATATATCAAGTAATGTGGCCTGCCTACAGCCATTTTTCCTTCTCGGCGTATTTAATTACATCAACCTCTCTTGTTTGTTCTCTTACCCACACGTTTTTATTGCTATAAATTTGTCGCCTGTGATCGCACTTATTCACTATTGAACGCTCAGTAGGTACTCTCTTAATTTACTATCGCTGGTCACTCGCCGCAGATTTCTATGGGTTAGCTCCTGTGTAATCGCCGAAACGTCACAACAAACTGTTCCGCGCGTCGTCATGTCATCATTTATATTCATTTTCAGGTTTCCAGACATTTCGCGAATCTAGTAGCTTATTTTAGACCTTTTCAGTGATTTATAATTTATTGTTAAACGTGAAAAGTGCCATAAAATCTTCGATTACGCGTAATTCTTTACGTTTCAACAATTTCAGTATAAAAATATCGATATCCTAAATTCCAACGCAAGTTATTGAGCATTGACAGTCTGACAACGCAATTCAAAGAGGATAGTAATCTAAGTGCATTGCTTCGCGACAGATGGCAGTATAGATAATCGGTAATCGTGAAATTGTGTAATTTTACTGTTAGACTAAGTGCCAGCGACCATCAGACTTGAGTCAAGTAATAAGGTTTGGATATTATGATATTTGAGTTTGGGGGATTTTGGCAGACATACAGACAACACAAATACAAAAAAAATAAGTAAGTAAATCGTAAAAATAACAAATCTGATTTTTTAATCTGTTTTATTAACGGGACAGTATTATAAACTAATATTAATCATTGCTTCATGTTTTTTGCGGGTCATTTTTATCGTGTTATTTTAAATTCGAGTTATAGTAACTATTTAACAATATTACCCGATACCTTATATTTTATTGTTTTAGTTACGTGATTGTTTTCACATGTTTTTATTACCTTTTATCTTCCAAAATCCCCCTAACTTAAAAATCTTAATATTTTATTTGTTTACGCCACAGCAGGCTAAGAGGTCCAATAACAGAAGCAAAACAACTCACAAAACACCCAGGTTTGAGTAAATCACATTGATTAATAATTGTGACCTCGCAGGGAATCGAATCCGGAACCCTCGGTGTGGGGTTCCGCACTAGTATCATGCGCACTGGGTAATACTACAGAAAATATATCAGGTTTGATACTAAAATGTATTTAGGTAGTAAAATTTCCCAAGATGGCCGCTCAGAGGCTGACATCATAAGCAGAATACAACAGACAAGAGTCGCCTTCAACAAAAAACCCAAAATCCTTGATCCCCCAACATAGATTTAAAGGTGAGGAAAAAATCTTGTCTGGAGTATGCTGATGTATTGCAGCGAAACATGGACTATCGGCCAGAGCATGTCCGGGAGGCTAACGGCCTTTGAGATGTGGTGCTACAGGCGCATGGCGAGGATCCGTTGGTCAGAACATATCCGAAACGACGAGGTGTTGAGCAGGGTGGGCGAAAAGAGGCGGCTCCTTAACAGAATCGCCCAACAGCGAGCAATTTGGATAGGCCATAATATAAGGCATCCGCGTCGGCTTTTAACCATCGTCGAGGGAAACGTTGAAGGCAACAATCGTAGAGGCCGCCCTAGATTAAGCTACGTAGACCAGATTATTGGAGATGTGCGATGTAGCACCTACCAAGAAAAGAAGAGGCTGGCAGGTGACAGAGAGGAGTGGAGAAAGCGAGTACTTGTTGCAGACCAATCGTAGGATTGCGACTTTTATCATATTTTTTGTGTTTATGATATTTTTTAAAAAATAAGGATTTTTCACAGAAACCCTAAAAAAGATCCGTTCTAAAATTATCTACCCTAATTTCAGACCAAAATTTATGTTTGCCGCTTACATCGAATTGTTATTTTCATTTATCTACCCTTAAGGCGTGTTAGTTATGAGAAACAACGATGGAAAATGAGTTCATGTAAGGGTGAAACTAAGTATTATGTACACGAACAAAATTATGTTAATGTGCAGTGCAGTGTATGTAATTATGCGATCCTTAGCAGAAAAACATGAACAAAATTGGATAGAGCGCATTAAGAAAGCTTTTTTTTCACATTCTAGAAGAATCTTAATCTTTCTTTCGGTTACCTCAAAGAATAATTTTCAATAAAAATTATCTTTTAATAGGAAAAGCAGAAATAGTGAATTTAAAACATTAGGGTTTAATAATTATCTTTATATTTAAAGTGATTTCATTAAATTACTATTAGATTTTTCACAAAAACTTATTTAAAAAGTAATATTTAAAAAATATATATATCCTTCACAACAGTTATATGAGGATGTTAAACAAATGAGAGCTGGATTATTTTTTATTTAAATTCAGACCATTTGTCTCTGATACACTAATGTACGTTGCTGAAATCGCTCAGCTTCATACTAGAAAGTTTCGCACGTTAGTACCCTACTCGCGCCGCGATGTCTATCGCTTGTTTTCCGTCTCTAATCAATTCGCATGCGTTCGCTTTTCCTGTGGTTTCATCGCAGCTGTCAATACGTAGCAATGGTATCGCTTGTTTATTCAGGATCCTCGATTGCTGGAAAATTTCCGTAAATTAACGGGCATTCGACAGATTTTCAGGGTTTTCCAAAATCTTCTAAGGCGATTCAAACCTTCCGGAAATACTCGAACCAATGCAGTTCTTTTTTTTCTAGCGTCTCGTGACATTACGTATATTTTTAATAAAAAAATGGTAAATTTCAAAAAATATATGTAGGAATAGAACATTTTTCTTTATGATGATTATGTCTTCACTAATGTAAGGCCGTTCATCTCGACATGGGTATTTTATAGAGAGCTAAATCTTACATTTGTGAAACAAAAAGAAAAGAAATTTAAAAAAAATTGGGAAGGGAATATGATTTTTTTAAACATAGGTATAAAGCAAATTTATACTACCAAGGCGAACATAGATGAGCGAATAATATCATTAAAATAGATCGGCAAATTATAGGCCCAGCAAACTGAACTACGACGGCAATGTGAAGGGATGGATTGCAGTGAAAGTTCCCATATCGACCCTTCACTTTCACCATCCAAATACGCTCTACAAATGTCATTTTTAAGCATCTGTAGGAAGCGTGGGACGTGAGTTTTTGCACTTTTCACGTACTGCTACTACAGCGATACCAAGATCAACTTGGCATCGAATTTTAAAACTGGACATGAAACCACAGCCATATGAAATCTAATTGGTGCAACATTTCAAACCAAATGATTGGATTTCACAAGAAGATTCGTTGAGACAATGTTTGAGAGCTTCGCCAATTTCAATTCAATTTATTTAATAATATGTACATTACAAACAAAGTGTTTAAGGCATACATATTAAGAAGTATATATCAAAATAAAAATATTTAATAAATTAAAAATAACATAAAATCTGGTCAAAGGTGTAGGAAAATCCCGCTTCGGAAAACCCCCTCAGACACATGGAATATATCAATACCCAAAGCGATTTTGATCAGCATAGCTGTGGCTCTTACAACAGGCATAACCATCGGCAGGTTGGTCCTGTATATTGGAATGTGAAACAATCTATGCTGACGATGTCTAATGTAATTATCAGAAACATACAAACCAATGCTCTGCATAATTTCAGGATTATCGATCACACCGCGCAACAATCGATAAAAATGTGTAATCAAATACACATTCCTTCTAGTCTCTAGACTAATGTAGCCAAGCATTCCCTGGAGAAACTCGGTTGGGTAAAGCCAAGGATAATGTCCGTACTCTCTCATGTAGAGATATCTCAGAAACTTCTTTTGGACTTTTTCCACCATAGGAGAGTACTTGCCTGGAGGAATGACTGCGGAGGGATGATGGACGCTAAGATGATATTATTTTTAAGATATACCTTTCTAAATTGCGTTCTTTCAGTAAAATAAATATTCATTACCACATAACCTGTATTTTTTTCATTGAAATTTCAAAAGTGCTAGAGGAATATAATGAAGAGACGAGAGTTCATAAAAAAAATCACATTTTTTTTAAATTTCAGATTTTCATTTTAGCCAGATTGGATGACAGATATTTTATTACGAGAGTTTAAAGCATGAAACATAATTACCAAAAAAAAATTAGGTTGCATAAATTTTCGCGTTTTACCCATTGTTAAGAACGCCATATTCGGAGAATGTTTGATATCATACGAATGTGAACAATCTTTTTAATTTAATTAACGAGGAAGGTTAAATACCCGAAAATTTTGCTTAAATTTGCGTTTTTTATACGGCTCCATGAATAATTGTTACGAGAACAAAACCAACATGGCGTGTAACGCATCGGGCCCTGACCCTTGCGTCGCTCTACGGTCAAGGGTCTTTATGTGGCCGTGGGTAGGTCGTATATTAAGGTTTATGTCTTTTATTTTAATAATATATTATAAGCCTTTCAAATGTTTTAATGGATTCTTTTATTAACAATTATCTTCCACAGCCGTAATTCAAGAAACCTTTTCATTTTACAGTTCCACAGTATAATATTCCGGCGTTTATGAACATAAATGTAATGATTGTATTGCTGGAAAAACATGCCGAAATTTTAATACGAGTTGCAAAAAGAAGAAACTTGAGATTATCATCAAATTGGGTGAAAAACATAAACATAATTAGGTACCTATGGGTAGGGAATGCAATCCGAATATCCGCACATTTTTACTCCCTTTATATTAATTCGTGGCGTCTGCTTGCTTGCCGTCAACAAAAACATTGGATCGATTTTTGACACTTTTCCCTTGATCCAATCGAGCTGAAACTTGGCAAGCAGACTCGTGGCGACGATCAAGAAGATCTATCAAATTAACGTTAAAAAATTAATAATTATAGTATAATTTTGAATTTTTAGAAATTTTATTGGTTTTTTCAAATTGGAACATTAGAAAAAGTTGATTGTTGACACAATAGCGCGGCGGCCCGATAATGTCGCGGAATATTTTCTAAATTTAAATACTCCGTCGGTATAATAGGTACATCACTACGAATTTCGAAAATTTACAAAACAATTGGTTCACAGACGACAGCAAAATTGGGTTTTTTGGGAAAAAATCAAATAATAATTTATTTCTTTTAGATTTCTGCTTAGTTTTGAAGAATTCTACATTACTCAAATCTGATTCTGACTAAATCATTTGACACTGGAAATACATAAGGTACGATATTGATGATAATTGAATCTATCAAAATCTTGACATATCAAAACCTCTGACATTTTAGAAATATATTAAATTTCTTTTTAGTGTTATGTTATATGTTACAATTCGTCTTTAATTATTGTTATATTGTACAAAGAAAGGGAGTGTAGTAAAAACTTGGTTTTTATGGGTTACTTTTTTACTAGACCTCCATATCCGGACTTGAAAATCGAATCCGGATTATTTGAATAATAAGAAATTTTAACAAAAAACATTGAAACGAGCGAGTTTGCTGTTCGCGCGTCTCGCAAGTGTCGAGTCTATTGGCTCTGGAGGTTAGCGGGTCCAAGCATCTTCAGTGCTTTTCGCCTACAAGCGTTGGATCAGAGCGTGCTTTTTCCGCAGCAGGAATCATGTGCAACCGAATTCGCAGCAGGTTAGACGACATCACTTGAGATGCCTTATTATTTTTGAGGTCACATTTTATGTCTCAAAAAATGGCATAGTTTTTTTACGTTGTTTTTATGTTGATTTAAGTGAAGTTAAATTGTTTTGTTACTTTTGTTTCTTCTTCTTCTTTTGGTGTCATGTCAGGTCCCCCCAACGTTGACTATCACCCGAGAGAAAGCGTCCCTGTCCTGGGCAGCACGAAACAGCTCTCCAACACTTCTTATGCCCGTCCAGTCGCGTATATTGCGGAGCCAGGAAATTTGTCTCCTTCCAACACCTCTACGACCCTCTATCTTGCCCATAAGAATCAGGTGGAGCAATTCATATTTTTCTCCTCTGAGCACATGACCCAAATACGATACCTTTCGGATTTTGATATTTGTCAGCAACTCTCTATTCACTCTAGCTCTTTGAAGAACTCTTGTGTTGCTGACCATATCCGTCCAGGGTATCCGGAGCATTCTCCGATGTATCCACATTTCGAAAGCCTCCAGCCGGTTCATGCTACTCACTTTGGGGGTCCACGATTCCACTCCGTACAGCAGGACTGACCATATATAACATTTGACCAGTCGCTGTCGAAGTTTCAGGTTAAGATTGTCATCGCAGAATATCTGTCTCATTTTGTTAAAAGCAGTTTTACTTTTGTTTATGTTTACCTAATAATTTGACAAGTAGTCTATTTGTCTTCATTTTTATTCTTCAGAGTTTTTTTTTAATTTGTACCTGTTGATTATTTTATTAACGTTACTCAGCACGCTAGTCACAGACTGATTATTATTTTAATAAGAATAACACCATAATTATGGTATTTATTATCAAAATTATTTGATTCGATTTTCATGTGCTTTTATTTTAATCCATAAAATCCGTAAAATCCGGATTGGAACAAAATCCATTCTTAAAAATACGGATTTTAAAACAGAACGGATTTGCCTTCCCTACCTATGCGTGAGTTTAAATATAATATTATATTTTACAAATTATGTTTTGAGAGTAACAGAATCTCTCATGACAGCTAAATATTAAAATTTTGAGTTAATTTTGTTTTTGCATCATTAAAAAAGTTTTGGCGTGGACCATTCATGAATGTACTTGATTAAAAAAATATCACACGTCATTTTTATGTTGAAACCTGCGAAAAAATAATATATGAAATTTTTTGTGAAAAGATATTTCAGATATTTTTAAAAATAAAACTCTCAGAAAATGGAAAGTCATACAACAGTGATTTATAAAGAATATGAAATATTAACACAAAATGAATCCTGTTGCTGTCTCAAATATGTTAAAGTATGAGACGCAGGTGTGTTTTTTTGTTATTTTTATAAGTAAGAACTTTTATATGAGTGGGAAATCTGTAATATTAAGCGGCACGGGACGTGAAATAAAAATAAAGCGATAAACGTACTGAGACGTAACAGTTTTATTTTTGTTACAAATATTCGTTTGTAACAAAATTCATTACAAATATTCATTTGTAAAAAAAAGCCTATTTCTATAAAACCAATCTAGGCTACGTCTATCCTCCACCTAGAATGATCAATCACTATAATGAGGTTTCATCCAGAGAGACGGAAACCTAGATGTATTTTTATGACGTAGGCTCAGTTCAAATGTGAAATATTGATAAATTTGATTGACGGTCGCTTAGGCGTGTAATACAGGCTCACCTTAGACAAAATTGTATTCCGCCGAGAATCACTAAATGTCGATACACGGCGTTGACCTCGGAATCCGCGGACTGTTGTATATTTCGTTAATCTACAAAACATTTCTTAATTGTATTCGATGAATCGCCAAATATAGGTTCTTTACTAATAAGAAATGAAAAAGTATCCCTATTATAATAATTTCGTTTTCCGTCCGTCTGTCTGCCTGTCTCCATAACTTCGTGTAACATAAGAACTTATTCTTTAGGAACCGACATGTAAAATAACCTTTTGACGGGTCACAGCTAGTAGGTACCTATATTAAATTATAATGATCAGGATGACTTCTTAAAAAAGTTGGGTGTTAAGAATGTTCTTAGGTTTTCACGGCCACTCAGAATCTTCAAGTTTGTGTTAACTGGGGTATTATGCCGTGTTGTTACGACCTTTCGGGCCGACGTTTCGGATCCCATTGCAGGGTCCATCATCAGGGTCCATCAACATTGCAGGGTCCATCAACACATCAGCCCTGATGATGGACCCTGCAATGGGATCCGAAACGTCGGCCCGAAAGGTCGTAACAACACGGCATAATACCCCAGTTAACACAAACTTGAAGTTGGGTGTTTATTAATTGATTGTTATTATTTTTATGTAGGAGAAACGTGTAATAATTTTGATGTAAGAGTTAAGGAACGTTGAAGATGTTTATGTTGCAATAATCATTCTGAATATGCGAATCACCTTTTGGTTATGGATCATTCACTTGATATTAATTAGGGTTTACAAATTATACATACAAATTATATTTTGATAATTACGATTATGAAAATAAGTAAGGGTGTAAATAGGAAATTGAATATTATAAATAACCATGTCCTTTTTACAAAAAGCAATCTTTAAAATTTGTTTTGTATACATTGTGTCCTGACGAAGGCACTATTGGCCCTGAAAGTGGTGAAAAAAGTACATTTTTATAAATTATATAAATAATGTCACGGCAAAATCATTTTGCTCTTTTGGAAGAAATCCAAATTTTGTTCCGAATATTATTTATAATTTTAAATAATATATATATTCAGAACCAAACTGAGATTATGGCCGAGCAAAGAAATTTCTCTACTCATTAAGACATTTTTTTTTAATTCTGAAAAAAAATTATTATGTGTAATTAAAAAAAAAGTCACGGAAGCAACAGCAGATAATTAAGCATCATACTGATAGTATTTCTTATTATATATTGTTTCTTACGATTGTAAAAATATATTCTTTAGATTCCTTGAAGAAATAAGTAAATGAAAATTATCTTTTATTTTTGCGTTGCACAAAAATTGAACAATGAAAATATGTATTATAATTTTTAACGCCCCATAGTCCTGTCAGCCTGGCTTCAGCGCGACCCCAGCAGACCCTAATTCCAGTCCTGACACTTCCTTTTAATGTAATTACACCCTGAAAGGGTCAAAGGGCAGCTATTCCGGGGTCGCCAGAAGATGAAAATTCACGGCTCAAATGTGTTCCGCTCCTTGAATGTAAAATTAATGCCAATATATAATCTCACGCCGCTTAAATATTATTTATCCAGACAGTTTCATTCATTCATGTGTTGCTTTATTTTTGTCTGTGTCTTGGATCCCACTTTTATACAATGTATTACAGGATGAAAAACAGCTGATGTGAACAGAAAACCGCGGTAAGTTTTATAGAGTTTATTTATTTTCGGTTTAGAGTGTGTGCTTATCGTTCAACCTTGACAGATTACTCATTCGTCAGCTGGTTGCTCCAGGTCAACGAACCGGGGTTCCTGTGGTGTTGGCGACGGATGGTCTTCGAGCGTTGTTGGAGAACGGGAACGAAGAGCTGTCGTTGAAATATAGAGACCGGTGTTGTGAAGTGGGAGATGCTGGTAGACCATGGATGTAAGCAGTGTTTCGCGGTGAGGTTGATGAGGATGATGGTACTGCAAGCTGGAGATATTGCGCGCCGATCGTTGTCGTGTCGTAGAGTAGCACCACCTTGCTACGTAGCAAGGTGGTGCTACGGGTAACGGTCGCCGAGCAGCTTGACATTGTGGTTATGGCGTAGGGAAACGAACTAACTTGGGAATTCGCTAACCCGTCTTTTATATCCCAATGTTGGTGTCGAGACGTGTACAAAAAACCTGTGTGAGAAGGGAGCCGTCAACATATTTACAATCCTTTGTCTTCGTGAGATTTGTGCCCTCAGCGTTTGTATTTTTCATTGTTATTCTTCTGTATGCAGCGTGGGACGCGCCAACTCAACAGATTCTAATTTCGATGTCGATCTTATTTGTATGTAAACACAGACGTCCGCGCTTTTGAGTGCGCGTGTTTTCTCTTGCCCGATTGATTTTTCCCTTACGAACTGTCATCGTCAGCGGTTGTTATGGAACGTGGGGAAATGGGTGGTTGACCCCACAATCATGTAAATAAACTTGTAGCCTGAAGATAACTTTTTAACGTTTTAAATAAGGAAATTGGAAAACTGCGCGTGCAGCATACAATCTGGCACGAAGGGACTTTTATAATGTGGTATTCGTGTATTACAATTTTAAAAGCAATCTTCATCTTATTCTATTGCCCGATGGATCCCTTATTCTGTGCGAATCTCCTTCAACATAAACCTTTAAACCCTTTGCATAAAACTAACCAACTAACCATCACCCCGTTTATCTCCAGGGATAGGCAGAGAGAGATAAAACGCCGCATTCCTGTAGCTCACCACTTTCGCATTATTACACTGTTGTCACGGTTGTTTAAGCTTTTTACCGGGCCCTACTCTTATATTTGTTATATCTGATTTTACCAGGTCTTTTCCATACATTCTTGTTGCCTATAACACTCGCTTCATAATTCTTTAAATATTCTCTCCTCGCTCAAACGTTCCACTTGATCAAACCATCTCAGTGATTCTTTAATTATTCTGTCTTCCACAGTTCAGCTAGCATTATATTCACTTCTATTTTTTTTATTTTTTTTTTATTTATTAGAGACACTAACAGCATAATAGGTACATGATACTCTGATAATAAACATTATAGTGAAGACTATGCCATTATCCCAATTACAAGCGTCTTAGGCATGCTCTAGTAACATGTATATTTGCATTTAATTGTATTTTACATGTACATTTATGTGTATTGTATAGTTAGTGTTTAAATGTAGTGCGATTAGTATTTAATTTGTTCATTCCTCATTCTGTCAATCAAAGATTTTCCGCACATGTGCTTAACGACCGTATTTCACAGCAATCAGTCTACTTCCATTATTTTTTGCACCAGAACTTCATTAAACCGCTAGGCTAGCTTCGTGTGACATATTCCTATTGGCTATACAAGCATTCATAGCACCATTTATTTTATTTTCCGCAGTCACTCACCCGCAATATTCTTTTAAGCTTCGCCCTCCGTTGAAAACATACTTCCTAAATACACAAACTCGTTCAGTTGTTCTAGGTTTGTTTGTTTGTTTACGATTACATCACACTTTGTCACATTTTCGTCTTGAACACCATGAATTTTGACTTGCTAACATTCATCAGAAGTCACTATCCATGCACACATAGGACATCCTTGTCATCAGGCAGTTCAAATCAGTTTCACTATTGGCTACTAGCACTGCATCATCCGTATATACTCGTAGCAAATATAGAGGAATCTGTCCATATTTTTTTTTTAAAAGGTAAAAAATTCCCGTTTGCAAACAGCATTTTAATTTTTTTTAAAAGTAACCCATAAAAATCAAGTTTTTACTGTACTCCCTTTCTTTGTAAAATATAACAATAATTAAAGACGAATTAAAATATATACATAACACTAAACTTACAGTAATTTAATATATTTCTAAAATGTCAATGTTTTGAGCTTTGATAAGACACTTCATCCTTTGTGTAGTGAAGTACCTATTATGTATACCGACGGAGTAATTAAAATTTAGAAAATATTCCGCGACGTTATCGGGCCGCCGTTGCTAGTAATCAAACTTTTGTAATGATTCCAATTTGAAAAAACTATTAAAAATTTGAAAAATCCAAAATTATTTTATAATTACTATTATTTTTTAACGAAAACTTGATAGATCTTCTTGATCGTCGCCACGAGTCTGCTTGCAAAGTTTCAGCTCGATTGGATCACGGGAAAAGGGTCAAAAATCGATGCAAAGATTTTTCGACGGCAAGCCGGCAAGCAAGCATGCAGACGCCACGAGTTAATATAAAGGGAGTAAAAAGAGGATTTACTAATTTCATTGTCTTTAAAATATTATTTGTCGTTCATTCCACTAAATATATTGAAAATAATGCATGATCCTTTTGAATTCACTACGTTATCAAATTTAAAAAATATTACTTGTTATTATCCATATTCTCAACAGAACTGACCTGTCCATAAAATCAAACGTGAAACATTTTTTTTCGTTTCAATTTTCTCGTTTTTGAAGGGTTTCTGATAGCCCACTTGTATTATGTATGATAATAATGTATTCAGACAACTCCTCCCTTTCCATTCAACCCTTTATCTTTACACCCTCTTTCTTCGCACACTAGAGGCAATAGTCGTTAGGAAACTGGTTATATTTCCCCTCGCTGACCATTGACCTGAGATAACCAGAGGGTTAATGGTAAAAAAGGCACAGATAAGTTAAGTAAACACACAAAATGGAACACTTTATGAAAGGTACTCTGCATACATAAAATCTATTCGCTGTTTCGGGAAGGCATCGTGTTTTCCTTGTTTATAGTTATTAGTCTTACAGGTTAGGTACCTACGTTACTTATAGTGGCATAGAAAACATGCATTTTTACACGTCAAAATGAATATTTCTGTATCTATTTTTTTTTAAGAATCCATGAATCACACTTTTTGAAAATGAACAATCTTGAATCAAACTTTTCCTTTTAGGCAAAGTATAGTAGAGTCCACAAGGTGTTCATCATGAATCTAGTCACTGAGAAGTTGCATTCAATCCAGCTGTTCTATTGACTATATACTGAAAATTTCTGCATTCCGTTCTGATCATCGATTGAAGGTTTTGTATAGGTACCTGTTAGCGTGTTTCGGTTTTCTGTATACAGTTATATATTACACATAATATTCTTTATACATGTGAATACGAATTCAACGAAACGTCGAGAATCGTTTCTCGGAAAAACATATATAAAAAAACATGTATAAAATATCCGTAACCATTTACAGTTAAATATGTCTAACGACCGTAATGACACCCTTAACTCTTTAATGTGCCACAACTGACCAAACAACTGACCACTGACAAATTCAAAACAGATGTGACAAAAATGTTAAAACTCGACCAGCTTTAAAAAAATGACTTTGTATCTAGATCATATTATTATCATTTCTTATATTAAATCATGTAAAAATGTTATCTATAAACCTTTTAGGTTTCCATTATATTTTAAATAAATAAAAAAATGGTCGTTCCAATGATGGCGGGTTGCTGGAGGAGGTTGAGGACGATTTTGATGGTTTGAGTGAGTACAGTAAGTGTTTATGAATGAACGTGTTTCTGCGAACCAAAGGTTTGATTTTACTATACGCATCATATCGAGGGTAGAAAACTAAAAGGGCGTTAGTGCTTATGTCGAACTTTACAGGAGAGCAAAATAAAGTCTAGTCAATCTGATTTTGTTAATGTTTATTTTATTATTAAACGATTTCCATATTTATTAATCCAAAACACATATAAAAATCGTTTAATAATCAATGAAATATTGACATAATCAAATTGACAAAACCTCCCTTTCAATTTCCACTCTAGTGGCTTGAACAAATTTTGGAATTAAATATCTTATGTGAGATTATATCATCCAATCTGACATCTTTCTTTTTTCTTTTAGAGAATATTTGAACGAACGCTTTTGAGTTTCTGTGTACGTACACGATGTGTCAACACATCAGCCCTGGTGATGGATCCAGCAATGGAATCCGAAACGTCTGCTAGAAAAGTTGTAGAAAAATGGCAAAAAATTCAAACCAGAAGATTCTTAACGGCCGTGAAACCTCAGAAAATTTCTATTAATGTATATTATAGATATCTCACAGAGATGAAACTGTATTTCTTATGGGAAAGTAGGTATAGAAGTCATTTGGGTGTACATAGGACTTATGACCTATCTTAATGGTTGGCTTAAGTGATCACTTTACACAATGTAACATTCGCCATTTCCACCCATGATAGAATATACCATGCTATTCATTTTTTTGGAAGTTGTATATATGTTCAAATTGCGTGGAGAGCTTTCACATATGAGTTATAATTGCCTTTCCATGCGGCCTGTACAAAGCCATTTTCATTCCCCTAAATCCCCACAGATGTCGCTAATGAGAAAATCTACAATTTATTTTACGGAATTTGAGAGCAATATACTTTTTTATTGTGTAATGAAATTCAACCGAATTACTTGCATTACACTAGGATATGCCAGGAAATATTATTTCCAATTTTTGTTAAATTCCTTTTTTTACCAGTATTCACAATTCCGAATATTTTTGAGTTTGTTCAAATCTTTCAGAACAGTGCTGGATTTATGTCACAGAGACATTATTAATCAATTAATGCATATTATTCATTCATCTCTGTGAGATATCTATAATATACATTAGTTGATTAATAATGTCTCTGTGACATAAAACCAGCACTGTTCTTAAAGATTTGAACAAACTCAAAAATATTTTAAATCAGAAAATTTCTATTGTGCACATTATATATATTATTTAGGTAATGTTAATCAACACCTTTTTAAGTCTATCTGCGTTAAAAACATTATATTTGAAATTTAATGCTGTTTTAAAGTCAACGAATCTGATACACAGTGGAAATCTGTATTCTTTGTTGCACTTTATGATATAACTCTGTACGCGGTCCATGGAGCTGAAAATTTCATAGAATCTGGGTTGCGGGGAAAAAGTGGTTATCTAAAAATGTTCAAGATAATATTTCATGCGAGGGGTGGTCAAGAAATTCGCAGAATGAAGCAAAAGAAGGGAAAAAAGAACGATTTATTATTTTTCCTCTAGTATATATTCACCGTTAAGCTTGACAAATTTTTCAGATCGCAAGGAAAATATTTTGATTTTGTTTCTACTGCTGAATTCGATTTCCGAAAATTTGTTTTTTTAATATTTTTTTATTTTGGGATGTATGCACAATATTAAATACTATGTTCCGATACAGACTATGAAAACTATATATCAATCTTTAGCGGAATCGGTAATAAGGTATGGAATAACTAGCTGGGGTCCAACTTGCAAAAGTAATATTAGAAAAATCCAAAATATTCAAAATTCGGCAATAAAATTAATAAATAAAGAAAGTGCTACTAAAGATTTACAGGAACTCTTCAAGAAGCAAGGCTCTATGCCAATTAATGCTATCTTGTGGTACAAACTAATTACACGATATCATGAAGATGGGACATTTAAGCATAGATTGATTCATAAACATAGTACCAGATTTACGGTTAAAGAAGGACTACGAATACCGAAGGTCATAAATAAATATGGACAAAGAACATTAAAATATGTCATACCAAAAATTTTAAATAAAATCCCATGTCGTGTCAAAATGGATATAAATAAAAAAGGGCAAAATACAGAATTAATAAATATGTTACTAAATAAAAGAGACTTATTTTGATTTTGGTAAATTTTGTATTGTTGTATTGTATTGTTGATTTGTATTTGAGTTTATAAGATCTATTGTAATTAATTAATATGAATGTATTTCTGGTAACTACAATTTATTTATATTGTAATATATATATATAAATAAATTATGCACCTACAGACAAATATCAATGTGATGTTTTGTGGGTCTGAGATGTAAAAAAAAAATTAATAAATTTAAAATTAAAAAGAAAAAAAAATTTCGTGAATAAATGATTGAGCCAAGTCTGATCTTTATGTAGGGTTAAAAAGCCACTATTGCGAATAGCAATCAATGCAACATTGCTCTTGTAACGATGGGCTACCTTTCTGAAGTGGCTTCTCTAAAACCTATCCTAGCTTGAAAACTTTGTACAGAATTTTGATGTAGCTGTATGAAAGTTGGTGTATGTGAAAAGGGCTTAAGCCTCTAGCATCAGAGCTCCATTTGATGTTTGGTGTGTGAATGCACCTCCCAAAGTGTATGCGTGTTGAGTAAAGTGATTAAAAGCATGTTAGGCGCTCAGGAAATAGAGATATTATATAGCTACTTAGAGAAAGGAAGAGATGAGTTTATTCCATCAAGTAATAGATAACAGGCGATTTTGTGTGAGGTATGTAGCATGCCATAGCCATTACTGACAACGTCGCCATATTCGAGAAGAAAATGACAATCTTTTTAAAATGTGTTAGTCACCATACACAAGGACAACAACAAGTCCTATAAACCACTCATTTTTCTATAGTTTTAGGTATTTTTATAATGTATTGTGAAGAATTCTGTTGTTCCGAATCTGAAATTTGTCAATACTTGTCATTTCCTTAATGTTTAACTTTAGCATATCTGAAAGAATATTGTCTCTAACTAACTAACTAACTAACTAACCATCACGCCGTTTCCCTGCAGGGGTAGGCAGAGAGGATTGAACGCCACACTCTTCTATCCTGGCACACCACTTTTGCTTCGGCCACATTCATACATCTTCTCATACACGTT